>JAACJT020023090.1:0-26282 GCA_009936485.2 Gymnarchus niloticus | reverse complement strand
GGGGGGGGGGAGGGGGGGGGGGAGGCGAAGGAGAAGAGGGGGGGGGGACGGGGGAGGCGCGGGGGCAACACGCAGAGGACAGGGAAGAGAAGGACGATGAGACATGATAAAGTGATCTAAAAGAGGATGCGGGTCAAAACTGACGAGCCGGGATACTTACCCAAGAAGGTCGCACTGAGGTGGTTGCTTTGGGAGTGCTTCAGTAATTCCTTCAGGAAGGCCATCAAGTAGGAGAAGATGGTTCCATGAGGTGGCGGCAGCTGGGCCACCACCTGCAGGGTGCACAGAAGCATAGCCAATGAGCAATAACCAGTGACACGTGACGCAACCGGGTCAGCGAGAGGGACGGCAACACGCGTCGGGTTGGCGCACCTGTCGGCAAAGGCGGCTGTCGTGGGAGCACTCCAGGCACCGGCTGTAAGACTCGTAACACACCACTGGCTCCGGCAGAGCCTCCAGGAAGATGACAAGGGCTTGCGCCACCGAGTGGTTACAGCCAGCTGGTGCGTGTGGCGGTCAGGGAACAACGCGCTGAAGAAACGACGTGGTGATGGTAGTTTGGATGGAGGGTGGGATTCAGAGGCGGAACCACCAAACACCGGAAGAAAAAGAAAAATCACAAAGAAGGTGGAGAGGTTGTAGGGGTACGACATGACTGAGAAAGAAAGGGGGTGAAAGAGAAGAGCAGAGGATAACAATAGTGATGGGACAAATAAGGCTTTAAAACCCATGGCGGGTGGGAGTAACCCAAACTAACCAATTTACGCTGGCGCTAAAAGAGTCTTCAAAACCAGTGCTGCCCTCACATCACATGTTCTGAAGTCTCATTTGTCCCGTCACGGTAATGGGGGAACGTGAAAGTAAACACACGGACAAGTGAAATGGGGTCACTGGGACGCAAGATATAAAGGCAAAGTGAATTCAGATTGGGTGAAAAAATGAGGGAGGGAGGGGATGTAAGGTGATGTAGCCAATCGGAGACTAGCACCGTGCTGCCGAAACACTTATACAGGTGAATCCCTGCATTTGAGGACTGAAGCATCTGTGGAGGCCTCTATGCATAGAGGGGCCAGCCTGTGCTGGGAAACATTCGGCATGCCAATACTGCCAACAATAAAATGATAAATGACTGTTATATCAAAGGCTCCCCTTTGCCTTAAACCGTTTGAAGCTATAACTGTGAGCCAGATCATAAAACTTTCAACACTTTCCTTTGAAGGCTGATGCTGCTCACGATATGAACCTGCTAAGGAATTAGGCCGACAGATTGTGACATGGCATCCAGGCTCGATTAATGCCAGATGCCATCAGTCTTATATAGGACCACCGTGATCTGAAGGAAATGCTTCCTTATAAGTGGGGAACTGGAACCAAAGGCAAAGGATACGGATGACAGTGGGGATGCTGGTGTCCAGGCAGTCAATGATGGCCTCCAGCTCTTCTGGCAAGCCTGGAGTTTTGAACAAGTCCTCCTGGAAACCAGTGAACACAGACAGGGAACGGTGAGCAGGGTGGTTTTGTCATTTCACTGATCCCGGTAGGAGGTTTGGATGGTGTTTCCCGGGCTGACCTGACAGCAGGACTTGGTGTAGAGGTGGTTGACCAGGAGCCACATCTCCTTGGGAATCCTCAATGGTCTGTCTGGTATTCCCGTGTTTTCTAGGACACTCAGCCGAGACTGAGTTGAAAAAAAAAGCAAGATTATCAAAGAAACAAAACCTTAAGAAAATGAAGTAGGTCCCCATATAGGGTTAAGTACAAATGAACTCAAAACGCTTTCTGTATCAGAACAATAGTGTTAAACAGTCATTTGGAGCATTGGAGTCCTACTCCCCTCAGTAAGATGGCTAAGAAATGACAAGACCAGTTCACCTCATGGGAAACACATCTGCTAAGCTGTATCTGCTCATCGGTGCCTACAATGGAAGTGTGTACACTGTAGAGGGCCATGCTCTGAGGCCGATGTGAGAGTCAGGAGATCTTCACCCCACAACCGAAGGCAGCAAAGCCTTGTAACAGTTATACAAATGTCTACAGTGACTCCAGCCCTCAATTGCCACAACCATTCCATTCTAAACTGACGACTCAACAGGTAGAAACATCTGGAGTATACGCCCCAAAGCTTCTCAGGCAGACCTGTATGTTCATTTGGAGAGATTTCTAAAAACAGTAAAATATTCCCTCATAAGAGATACCAGCCTAACTTCACTTTGCTACCAGGGAGTGGACAAATACAGCCGTCAGCTCTTAAACAAAAAAGTAGGGATGCAGGTTCGAGACAGTTTCTGTTTTACCTTTTCCAGGCTTTTGTCCTCTTCCTGAGTTACAAGCAGCCCGAGGGTTTCATCAAATGGGTGTTGGTGACCAATTCGGAGGGAAAAAGCGGAAGGGGAAGGACACAGACATGGTATCATTAACATATTAATGCACCAAGCTCTGCAGGGGGTGGCTGTGAACTTTACACAGGACAAAACCATTCTCAGAACTATTTTTTATTAGATACCCACGTTTAAAACTTGTATTCTAGGGCCTTGACAACTAGGCCAAAGTCACCTCTAGAAAGGCAGAAACTCCAACATTAGGTGCATCAACCTTGTCGAAATATCATCCCCAAGTACAGTATATCCATCCATCCATCCATCCATCCATCCATCCATCTAGTAACCACTTATTCTGGACAGGGTCATGGGATGTACAATATATCAAGTAAAATACTAAAAAAGTATTATTTTTTCCTTTTTGTTAACACTGACTTTGATAAAGGACAGTGATTCTTAATAACAGCCGATAACACACCAAGTTGCAGATTTACAACACCCCAGTTTGGTGACACTAACCACGTTTACATCCACACTTTTGCATATGTCACAAACGTTGTGTCTTTGTCTTTCCCGATAGTGTTTAAGGAACTGTCTGTGACTTCTATCCTATCACATAAATTCCCCTCTCTGTTTTTTTTAAGCAGGTCACTCATTTCAGCCACCGTTTCATCCTATAATTCTCGCAAATAATTGGAACAATTTAAACGTCCAAAGACGGCAACAATGAAGCAAAATTGCTTGGACTGCAAGGAGAAGCTCTTTCAGTTAAAATTAGGCCGAGCATCTTGCCTTATTAATGGTGGTTAATAATATTATTATTAATAAGTGCAAACTCTCTCTTTAAAGTGTGTCAAAAAGTCTAAAATAAAGGACTGATCAGTCATTTTATTTCTTCCTCGGGCAAAAAGTGATGCTAAAAGAATATTATATTTCTATAAACACGAGTAGCACATCTGTGAGTCTCGATCCAAACTGAAAACAAATTAAGGGTTTGAGTAAATCCTGTCACACAGCCCGGCATTTTTGGTGTAAATGCCAGTTTTTTTTGTGTAAATAGTGTTTCCATCAGAGTTTTCATGACATTCCAAGTATCAACATAGGATTTATGCGCTAAACTTAGATGGAAAGATAATATTAACATTATTATCAATAATTTCTGTTTCCATCATCAAAAGACAAACTTTTTGATGTGGTAAAAAAAAAAATTTCACGAAAAATAGCTTGGATGGAAACACGGTTAATTAATGAACCATCAAGCTACGGTCAAGCCACAGTATCTCTGTCCTAATACATCTGCTAAGTCCTAAACCCACCCATGGCTGGCCCACCTTACTGCTCTCTCAGGGTACCGACTGCCGATTCCTGGTCCCCATGCCAGGGCTCTTAACAGCAGGCTTTACTCATGAGCTCCTCGTTCCCCACTATAACTAGGCACCCATACCAACAACCCGGCAGTGGCACTTTCTCAGACCTTCATCTGCAGCTCAAACCCCACTGAGGGCGCTGTGGCCTCACCAGGTCGATGAGCTTGGGCACGTGGACCTCGCGAATGGGACTCTTGGTGTGGCACAGGGTGTCCAGGGGCATGCCGAAACAGCTAGGCAGGTAGGTGCCGCTGATGGTGATGAAGAAGTCCTTGCCTCCATCTAGATGTAGCACCAGGATGTCATCGAGGGTGTCCTTGTGGGCGTTGAGCTGGGCCACAGATTCCTTGGTCACATTCACCTCCAGGGTGATCTCCAGCATTTCATCTACCGGTGGATAGTACAGGACATGAGGTAATGCTGGTTACTGGGAAATACAACAGGCTTTCTAGACTTTTCTAGACTCCTTAGTATGAATAAATCACGTTAACTTTGTACGTAACGCTATGCTGTGTATATTTTTTTGAAAGTTACCACAGCAGTCCCCTAGAGCTCTTCCAGCACCATGCCTATATCCTTGCAAGATGACCTTGTCTCCAAGCTACATGACCGGCCAGCCACCAGTCAGCATCGAGAAAGCTGCGGACTCACGGGGTTCCAAGAAACCGTCGCTGGGCTCGACCTTCAGCCAGGACTTGCAGTACTGGGAGTGACTGAATTTGGAGATGAACATGAAGTGACACGGCACCTGTCCGTCGTTCGTTATCAGCAAGAACCTGCACTGAGCCTGTCGGAACTTCACGTTCTCAAAGGTGAACTGTGGGAGGAGAGGTGATCCCACCCAATCAATACCCCTTCACTATTCCACAGTGAAACAAAACGGTGGCAGAGATCTTAAGCGCTTTTAGCTGTTCCCGGTGTTCAGGAGCTACACAACTCACAAGGCCTAAACCTGCTTAATGAAGGTCCTAAATCTTGTGCTAAATTAATGAACATGTTAACAAGGAGATCAGGGAAACACTCACCTCACTCTGATTTAGTGACAACGAGGGTAAGAACTCATTCTCCATCCGGTCTATAACGCGCATGACATCCTCCAGAACCTGCTTATGGAGCCGCTTGTTGACAACCTTCACCTGTCACACAGACAGAGCCATCGTTCCCAACACTGTAGCACAAAGGTCAGGTGACGAGAGCGAACGTCTGTTCGGAAGCCAGGCCGTATCGGGCTGCTGGCCCACACAGGTACCTGTCGTCAGAACATTCCCTTCCTAGCGCCATGTTCTTCTGTAAAGTCACCTGAGACAAGATGCTACGCTGACGTGAGGAGAAGCTCAAAGGCAATAAACGCATTTCTGGGAAATGACTGTTATATATGTGCTAGAGAGGGCAAAACAAATGGACAACGGCATTTCTAATTCATAACATAATAAGGGTGCCACCGTGGTCAGCCTGCACACCCAACCTGAAGGCCCTATATCCACTGGCAGTGAAATGCTGAAAAGGAAGCTTGTGGGAAAGGCACTCTGGGGCATTACCCCGATTTGGAAGAGTGAGCTGACGGGCTTGTGGTCACTGGTCTGCAGCTCCATGTGACTCCGGTAGTGCAGCTGCTTCACACAGCTTCCCCTCCAGAGGACTCGGTCACACCAGGCTGGGACCCGGCATTTCCCGCTTTGGGCAGAACACAGGGACCAACAGACTGAAAGGGACACTGTATCGGCAGTGACCACGCAAGCGCGAACGTTCATTCTCGGACTTTGTCAAAAGAAGGACAGCTGCTGAGATAGGTACTTATATTATCTAGCGTTAGTTGCTGGGGAGTCATTAATACAAAGAAACGGGTAGAGCAGGCCTATTAAGACAACACCAAGGGTGCATCCCAAATCGCATGCTTACACAGCAGGTAGGCTACTGAATTTCATTAGTAGCATGCTAGTTGACCGTTAAGCTAGTAAGTACTTTATGTATGCGTGAGAAAAGTACACACGTGACCATCTTGGACATTACTGGATCAATAACGAAGCTAGTCTCTCATGGAAGGGTGAAGAGTTCACCATAGCAATAGTGTTAATGTTAATTAGCAGTTTCCCCCTAAAAACATACTCTTAAAATGTACTATGGCTAGAGTTAGCAGCTTAACTTGAACAAAGGCTTCACATCTGTACACAATTTAAATTTAAGTATTCTATAATTATATAATTAGGGCATTTTCATAATTTCTACTCAATTAAAATATTCATATATTCAACACAATAACTACACTGGGACTTTCTCACATTTAAACATTTATTCAACCAAATTTGAGCTAAATGATGTCCTCCCTGGTGGCAGCTCCATTGACCTTGTGGGATAGAGTACCGCCCAACATCTGTACACTTGGAATTCTGCAGAATCTAGTAGGTGGTCCAGATAGACTCTGACTACTGACTCATCCATACTGAGCATTCAGACATGCTGCTCAGTCTGCAACTAGACTTAGCAATCAAGTATGTGATTTCAGATACACACCAAGGTTCTACTGGAAACTGCTCCGGACAACATAAATAATGCACTGTGTAGTGCATCCGCCATTTTGGAGTGCTGTTTGAATTCTCAGCAGAAAATCTGACTCACTATATAGTACACAGAAAATAAATAAAGTTGCACTGTACATTGTGGCATAATGCAATCCAAAAGTGTTCTCTGTTATCAACTAACCACTCATAATATGGACAAGATGGCAACTTCCTACACAAAAGTAACACAAATGTCAATCTTGGAATGTAGTGTTGGAACTTGCCTCATTTCCATGACTAATTTCCAGTGCCTTTTCCTACGTAACGAGTAGTGAGCAAGTGAACTGGTGATACATCCAGTCCAATTCTTGCTAAACATATTCAGACTGCATCATGGGGTTACAGTAATGGTCAGGGAAAAGTAAGAGCCAAAACTATTACCTAGAGTCCCATCGGTCTGTTTTGGGGTCAAACTTGTAAGTAGGTATGAAGTTTATCTCTCCCTCCATGAAATCTGAGAATGCTGCCCTTGTCTGCCTTTGGATATTCAGCTTTTTAAAAAGAAACAACAAAAAAAAAAAAAAATTGTCATTTTTAAACTCTCAGTTGTGCTTTGCACTTTCCTTACAAGCAGTAAAATTTAACCATTGAACAAACTGGGCACAGCGGCTGGGGTCTCTGCTCCCTGCTCTCGGACCGTTTAATTGTCAGTCCAGCTGGGAGTTGCGGTGGGGGGGTAGGTGTCTCTCACCTGGTCTCGCTCCAAAAGCTTCTTTAACTCCCTCTTAGAGATGAGCCGCTTCACCTCGTACGTGTCGTAGACAAACAGGCGGTAGTTCAGGTCACCCAGCCAGATGACCACGCTGCGTGGGACAGAAAACAGGATGGGACAGCTTAGACTTGGAGGCATTGCCCAAGGGAGCGCTGTAGATTGGGCTAATGAGCCACTGGCCATGTACAATTTTCCGCCATGCTGGGATGCACCACCTGATTCAACAGACTAGTAATCTGAAGGTCATTAGTCCCATGCCAAGGAAACTGCTGTTGTACCCTAGAGTTCCATATTTATGATGAATTACTCCAGTAAATATGCAGCAGTATAAATGGCGACACCTCTTCCTAAGGCTTCAACTACACATAAAGTTATAAATATTATGCTGGAGGAGGGGGGGACCCACTCGTGCTTGCCGATGTTAAAGCGGGGGTGGCCGGGCAGGTGGAAACTCATACGGGCACAGATGTCCTTATAGTCCTGATTGCGGCGCTCGCAGTCGTCCACGTGGGCCGCCAGGTGGGAGTTGACAAAGCAGAAGCTGGTGTTGTGGAAGACGAAGCGAACTGCCACGCCCCCCTTATTGCCCTACCGGGGGGAGAGAAGATGATCAGCGTGTAGGCTCAGACCAGACCGCTGAGAGATCGGGGTGGGCAGGTGTGATGAGGGAAGGCTGTTCTGGGGCAGTCATGAGGACTAAAGTAATAACAAAAACATTAAAAAATAAAACTGGCATCCATCAAACAGCAGGAGAGGCAGGCAGAGGCTCCCCTAGGCTTGATGACTAGTGTGAAACGGTCCATAAATAATTAACAGAAAAATAAAAAGACAAAATCTGACGGAAGCAGGGCTGGGAATGGGGGGACGGTTCTTCACGCCTACCATTTTCCCAATGATCCCGGTTCCCACAGTCTCCACCGCCACCTCGCGAATGTGACCCTCCAGCTTCTTGTTTACGAACATCACCAGCATCATTCCCACCAGCCGGACCGTGCGGATCTATGGAGAGAACCTTTGGTCTGAGGCTCGGTGTAAGACGCCCTCTACTATAGGCCAAGGACGACCCATTCTGACCACTCGCAAGAACGCATTTTAATCTTTCAATTATGAAAAATTAAATGCTGTATATGATTACGAATTAACCCACTAAATACCAAGTGACTAAGTGTACGCAATGATCCGGAATTGTACACTTGTTTCAATGTTTCTCAACTTTGGGTCTGCGAACCCCTGGTAGTCTGCGGTTTAATTGCAGGGCTCGGTGGAGGGGTGGGGGTCCTTGAGGATGGATAAATACATGATGGGTGTCCAGGACTCAAAAAAGGTTCAGAGCCACTAATTTATCTGTCATCGCAGCCAGGATTCCTGTTACGGCCATCTGAGACGAGGGTCAAACGTGCTGGACTCTTGGGCACAGATGTCGAGTAAAATCAGCAGATTTTCTGCTCCATGGACAGACGCCCCACCTCACCTGTGTGTACTTTGCCTTAGGGTGCAGGCCCTCCACCACGGCATCGACCCACTGCTGTTCCCGCGACGAGTCCAGGTAGAAGAAGGCCTCTGCACTCAGATCTAGCTCCTGGAAGCTGGAGAAGAAGCGGGTGTCATGTGATATAGAAGTCACATGACACATGAGCTGTCATGAAACAAGGCTGGCCACATGCAGCTTACACTCATTCTGTCCCTGCCAGCTCAGTTACATGGTCTGTTCTTCTCACATCTCGCCGACATGTGGATTTAAGCATCACATGTTTCCATGTTGGAGCCAATCGCACTCATGTGCGACTACTTTGCAAATGGTGCTTGGTGAAATTAAGTAGCTGAACAACCTGTAGTCTACAGCAAAAGATCTACATTCTCTGCTCAAACCTGTGTTCCCAAAAATCCTGGCCTTTGGCAGGTCTAGGTAAGGAAGACAACCCCAACAGCACATGGCCTGAGACTGACCCCACGGCATAAATGTCAGGGGGCTCTTCGTCGCAGCTTAACCATGGGCTCAGGAGGCTGTCCGGAGGCTGACCATTCACATTCCACGTCCCCACAAAGACCCTGCGCGACAAAACATGGCTGACATGAGTCAAATCGGTAATTAGCGTGATGATCCTGCAACAGCTAATCTCTACATCACCATGGAAACAGAGACAGTGTTGAGTTCAGAACACAACGAGAACTCCGAATGTTTGATTGATGTGTCGAAGCTCTACACAAAAGGCATGAGCAGAAAGTGTTCAGTGCCAGAGCCACCAGGCCTGTTTCAGAGATCTTTGTCATTGATACAGGAAACTCAGAGGGCTCCCCACCCCAGGGATGCCAACAGCAGCATCATCATCATCATCATCTTCTTCAACATCACTGTTGTCATCATATCACCATCTTTAACCTAGTAAAGCACAGCGGCCTTCAACCCCTAATGGCCAGCGGACCTCACCTGAAGTTGCGAATGTCCACATATTGCATCTCCCTCTTACGAAGGTGATGCTGAAGGAGGTATTCCCTCTGCTTTGACAAGAACTTGGTTTGCCTGGGGGGGTTGACAGCGGGGTTGTCTGTCTGCTTCACCGGCGGGGTATTTGCAGGGAGCCTGGGCCTGGGTGAGGAGACTAAAGTGGGTTTACTGAGCAAAAAGCCAGAGCCAGCAAGTGGGGTACAGGTTAAGAAATGGGATTAGCAGCTGGTGGCCACGTCAAGCCTGTACTGCTGCTTACTTCGGCTAGCTAACAGAAATGTTGCTTGCCGTTGCTTAGCAACAGCACTCAGACAAGAGTCAACAACCGAGTTAATCGGCCAGGAAACCACTGACCTGACCCATTAAGACAATGGTGTCTCTTACCTGTGACATCCAGAGCATTGTTCATAAACCTATCATAAATGATTTAACAGTCAATGGAACACATGACAGAAAAGCAGTGGCTGAGATCCCTTAGGAAGTCAACAGTTCAGCAACCAGCAATGTTCCACTTACTCTCTGTTGCTAGGGGTAACAAGGAACGCTTGTTTACTCTGCACTTCAGGAGCTCTGGGGGGTGGTCTAGCCGCAGGGGTGCTAGATGGGGCAGAAAGGCATTTGCGGTGATGGAGCGGAGGTGGGGGTGCCTGACGAACTGGGCGGTTCTGCTGGTTCTTCTTCTCTTCCACCTTCAGGGCATGGCCAAAGTGTTCCTCAAACCCAAAACTGGTCGCCAAGGAAACAGCAGAACCCTGGGGAGCTGGTAAGATGATACAAACGGCTAATTTAACCACCACTGGCTGAAGATGAGTAGGGGCCAAATGTACATGCCATACCTATGCTGTCGAAGGATTCTGAGGTGACGGAGGCAGGAGGGAGAGGAGGGGGCGCAGCAGCCATGAGGGAAGTGCTGGGGTCTGCGGTCACAGCTTTGTGGGGGTTCTGTGGGACTGCGTTGACTAATCCTTTCGACAGAACAGGATCCAAAGCATGCATTCCTTTTGGTGACCTGGCCTTGAAGAGGACTGAAACAAGGCAGCACTGATCAAATCCCCCAGAATGAGAAGATTGTCTGCAGGACAAAGTCCCAGGAGCTGCAGTGAGATCACTCTAATCGAAAGGAGAAAATCACATTCGCATGGTGGTTTCTGTTCAATGCAGAATTATCAAGCACTGGCATGTAACAAGCACAAACGAAAGTTTGAATGGCAAAATGTATATTGAGAAATTTTATGAGCAATTAAGCAATCGATTAAATTCCGGACACTGAATTCCTGGTAGTACCACTTCTAACACTACTGGAGGACTACAGATGTAGAACAACCAGTTAGTCAATGACAACCAGCCGGCACACAAGACAAATCCTCACAAAAAAATGCCATCGATTTGTGATGTGTTTGATACATGAGCACAGTTTGTGATATCCCAGATATGGGAGGAGATTCCACCTGTCATCGTTTCCTGTGACACAGAGGCAGGTGAAAAACATGACAAACCTATGCTTAAGACTGGAAAACATGTCAAAAGCACAACAAAAAGAATCAAAGAGCTTCTGGATGGTTTAGTGATAAGTTGCTCCACTCCTCACTGAACATCCATTTATCCTCAGCTGTTACACAGTGAATAAGCAAAACAAAGAAAAAAATGGAATGAAAAAAAACAAGACAGACTGGTTTTACAGACAGGTCACCCTCCCAGAGATACACTGCCGAATACAACAATAATATTTGTCACCAGGGATACCAGCAAAACGCTGGAAATTAAGTGCTTTGCTGGGGCTGTACTGTATGAACGGGAAATGCTTGTTAAACTGCGACCTACGTGAAGTGTCCACCTGCCCTCCCACTCAGACGCACCTTGCTCCCTGGACTTCTCCACTTGGGTGATGAAAGCCAGGCTCCTCTCATCATCCGCCAGCTCCAGCAGCAGCTCGGGGCACCGCTCGCCTCGCACCCGTAGCCGGATGCAGGCTGATCAGGCACGAGGTGGGAGAAGGAAACGGGAGGGCAGGAGTACACAAGCTCAGGCAGGCATGTGCACCAGGCAGCCCTTCCAGATAGAACACTACCTACGCTTTCGGCTTTTACGTGAGATTGTACCTTCAAAGCCTATCACAGGTAAATAATAATAAAATACAAGAGGAATGCTAAACAATTAGCATCTAAGCACAGTATTAGCTCCATGGATTAAATTGCAACATCGTTGATGTAGTCGACAGAGAACAAGATCATCATGAAGAACCGACTCGAAGATGATGGAACTGACCCGAAAATACAATGGTCATATCTTTCCCTGCTCTGGCCGAAGAAGGTTGTTTGGCCAGCTGACTTTGGACCCCCAGAGGTTTTATTTCTCCTTGCTGAGGATTTTTGGTTCCTCTACTCTTTGTCTTTTTTCCATCTAAGTATATTTAATTACACACACTCCTGTTAATGTATGTTGGGGCAACTGTATTATGAAAGGCACTATAAAAAAAAACATTAACTGAGGTTTAGGTTAAACAAACAATCCTCATCTTCATATTTCCTTAATATAACTTCCCGTCCTTCATAATTGCTCCTCTTATTGTGCAAGGCTGTCTCTGTAAAACCAGTAGTGTGCTACAAGGAATTCAGCCATCTTGTCTCGGCCTGACACTATCCTGTTTCAAATCACTGTGGAACGCACGTTTCCACTCCAGTGCCCTTCGGGTCACCCGGTGTCCCGAAAGCAATCCCCAGCTACTCACAGTTAACAGAAATGTCGATGAGAAGAGCCTCTTCCGCCTCTGAAAAGAAAAACGTTGAAAATGTAAGTGGGGAGGAAAAAAAACATGTATTGCTTGTTAAGGCTTTTTAAGGGGCCATCAGCACAAGAAAGTAGATACTACCCTGATGTGACCTTTAAACATTTAGAAAGAAACGAGGATCTCCCCTACTTCAACAATCTATGTGACACTGCAGTAACTGGCTTGTTTTAATAGAAACCCTCGTTCCACACAACGTAGCTCTCACTACCCCACCACAACTACACCACACGTGCACGGGGACCACAAAAAGGCACAACATGACAAAGAACAGAATCTGGTAGCACCATCCATATTTATCCCAGAGCACTCCCATCACATCGAGAAAAGCCCCCAGAGGGGTCAGCTGCTAGAGCCTTGCGCAACCTTACCCCGGACTATGTGGAAGTGGGCATCTATGGGAATGGATAGCTGCGACACAGGACACGTCACCACAGAGTCCGGATTGGCCAAGATTCCCAGGCTGTCAGGGGCAAAAACAAACCACAAAATCTCGTCAAAATATAAGATATAATTCATAGCATTACATCAGAATATATGAACATTATACATGAATCAACAATAAATGAAGCAGGAAACCAGTGTAGTTCAGCTCTGGTACCACTAAGAAAATAACGTCATTTGAACTACTCCAGAGAGTTCTCAATTTATACAGCATTTTGGAAAAACTGCAGGCATATTACAAAAAATGACAATCCATCCATCTTCTAATCACTTATCCTGGTCAGGGTCACAAGGGGTCCTGAAGCCTACCGGGCGCAAGGCCAGGGTGTACAATAAATGGAATGCCACTAAAAATACAATAAATAAAAACAGTGTAACAATGCAAATTGTGCTGATTTACTCGTGCTACGTAATTTAAATTGAAATATACTTGCGAATATATGTTGTTATTTGTAAAAGCGTGCAAGTTGCATAAAACAAGATCCCCAGTATCTAGTTGTATAAATGAATATTCCTTTAAACGTTGAACAACTGTTCAGTTTAATGTTATGCCTCATTTAACTGCTGAGATGCACAAAATGCAGGCCAGACATTGTCTATTCTGATTCTGGGTGCAAAATTGTGTCACAGACATACATCAGCAACACGATGGTCAACGTGAGTTTGCAGTGTCCTGCACAAATACGTCTGCAATGACGACCTTCACAAACACATGCTACTTCAATTTCTGTGACCTTGGCCCACACACCATACTGCATGCAGACTGCCATATCAATCCAAGAGGCAACATGGGAATCCAGCAAAATGTGTGACGGGGCAAAACTGCAGCTTCCATAACACCTAAAACCTTTGACAGCCTTCCTCAATGTCACAAGGGCGTTCAGGACAATTTTGGACCCATTTCAAGCCATGAGCACCCAGGAGAAAAACACCTAACCTTAGGGCATGCAGCTTATCATTTCCCAGAGTTTAAAGGGCTACGACCATGTGGAACGTGGGAGCAAGTCACAAACTCTCCCAGCAAGTTACACTGAAGGGGCACACATCAGAAATTCAGTAAGGGTAAACCTTTGCCCCCTTCATTCACCAGATGTACTTTTGGACATAATGAAACCACTCTGTGCAGTGAGTTACAGATATTCATATACTATACATATGAATCATCATCCTTAATCTAAAGTTCTGTTCTTTGGACATTGTAAAATAGAAGTAGGCAAATGCTTTATTATGTCTTTTGACTGCTCAGAGCATCTGGAAGAAACTAGAACATGGGGAGACTTCAAACTCTACACACACTGAGCAAGAAGAGGATTTGAACCCCCAACCCAGTAGATGTGCAGCAACAGTGCTACACACTGAGCCACCATGCAAGAGAGGAGCCCTGAATTGTTAAAATGTAATACCTCTGGCAGAGAAAGAAGCCTTATACAAAAACACACCTCAGCACTTTTAAATATAACTGAGTGTGAGCAGATGATATGTAGACAGCTAAAGCCCATAATTTTGTGTTAGAAGTGAAAACCTGGCTGGTTGTTGTTACAATCATCTGCCAACTTAAACCATAACCATAATGCACTGGGGGTTGGGGATTAGGGGATTCAAGATGTATCAAGTGTTTGCTGGTCTCAACATCTATCAGGTTCCAGTCCGTCAGCAGCTATGAGTGACTCACCAGTCCTCCAATCAGCATTACTGTTGACTGGTACCATGTGACCAGTACTGTGTAAAATTCAGCCTGCTTAGATGATACAGTCAACTAAACAAATACCCATTAGAACTGGAAGAAAAAAAATAATACAAGTAATTTTGACAAAGATACTATTGTTAAAAAAAAAAAATCAGTCTGGGAGATTAGAGTCCACTGAACCTTAACAGTATGACAGCAAAAGGCAACCAAGCGTGGAGCTTGGTCGAACCACAAGCAGGGCGACGGAGGACACTTACACAAACTGACCCGACCTCTCAATCAGGGTCAAGAGCCTTGGTTCATTCTGCGCAGGCTGTAACTCCTGACACTTCACAGTCTGAAGACTACCGTTAAGGAACCCGAAACATTGTGGAGGGGGGGTGTGGATACTCATGATAGAAGACCCCCCTTCGGGTGTCTGATCATGACGAAGGAGGAGACTCACACCTGACGAGTCGGTTATCAGTCACAGGGGACCGTCGCGCCTTTTCCACATACGGAAGGCTCACTTTCCTTGCAGTTCACACCTTCATTTTCACTTTGACGTAGCGCACGAAGAGACTAAACAGAGGATTAAGACGCAGCCAGGACACGCCAGAAGAAGAAAGACAATTCAACACCCGACATCTGGACTGACATTAATACTTACATGTGCTCTGAAACAGCGTAAGGTTTCCACCTCCAGGAGAAGATTAGATTACTCAATGCTTTAGTCTTACTACCAGCTCGCACGGTGGATTAAAAGCCCTAGCGAGTTAAGGAGCCCTCAGCATCCGACAGACACGAACACACCGAAAGGATACAGCCAGACACTCCTCCTGGCCCGAAAAGAGATCCATCACCTTCACGTAGATCAGCTAGTAGTCATCCCAGCTGTGCGGCGAAATCTGTCACTCCGCTCCTCACATGAACCTCACCGTAGTCTTCCTCTCTTTTCTTTTCCCTTTTTTTTTGTTATTTGTTATTTGGACGATGCGGACACTCGGCAGAGAGCCGCAAGGTGACGATAAGCCGCGCCTTCCTCGGCCGAGCTCCGTACTGCCGCGATGAATGGCGACAGCCCGGCCACCCGGCTCGGTCGCCCTACGAGATCTGTCACCTATATTTCACACACACTGCAGATGTTTTCACGGCTGTTTTCTCTACCGCGGAGAACCGATGCTGGGCAGAGACGTGCGCCCTGTCATCTACACTCCGGACGCCTCCGGTTATAGCCCGGCTGCTCCGGTTTCCTCGTCAGAGCCGTGGAGAGGACGGCTGTGGGAGGGGAAGCCGACACCAAATCACACAGTGCAAGGACTTGGGGACCGTACCACAGAATCGAGCAGGGAGCCCGGAAGCATTTGGCCATGTGTAGTCTGGAGGGGCAGAACCTTAAGGATCACACACACACTCACACACACATGTACTTCCAGTTGAAAAGAATGCGTGCAGAGTCTCAGAAATAGGTGAACATATGACGAACTTCCTTACACTAGCTGGCTACGCATGTATAAATAGGTAAAGCACATGTGCGACGGGTTTGACAGGTATTGTGTGCTCTGGGGGATCCCTCATCTGTCAAGAGCCCAATTCATAAAGGCCACACAGTGAACTTATACGTGTGAGGTACACGTCTGTCATGCGAACCATATCCCCTTCGTATGGAGGCTGGATGGGTGGTACACGTCGCTAGATCGTAGTATGTTCACCGATCCTGCATGTCGGTAGCACTCCGGCACTGTGCAGGATGCCCCGACAGCACAGTGTAAGTCGGGTATCGGGCCGGGTTTGAGGCAGGAACAGCATCTCTACCCGGCTGGAGGAGCTCTTAGCAACTGTGACTTTATACAGCCACTTACCCGATCTTTCCTTTTCCAAACGCACATTTTTTAAAATTAATATAGTCAACCACAATAACCATTATTATAATAAAAATCAATCAACCGATTACAAACAGTTACAAAACGGATCAGACCAAGAATCAAGATTCAAATAAGCATATGTTCCACAATAAAATCGATCAAACAGACCCTCACTCATCCGTCTAAACTTCAAGACTGCATTAATGACCACCGAAGGTAAAACAAAGTAGTTCAGTCATTACAAACCGATTGGTAAATCAGATAAATACAATAAAATCCAACCATTATGAAAAATGTTATTTCAGCGGTAATAATCATAATAATTACAGTACAAAAAGGCAATGGTCTAAAATGGATCTCTCCATTTCCAAACGCATATATAGGCAACCAATGCTGAAATCCAAAGTTTTTAAACATAAAATCCCGTAGGTACGTAGGGGGCCAACCGTATTTGTGTGGTCGTGTCGCGGCAGTCAAGACGCTCAACTGACTTAGTTTCCACACGCCAAATTGTTTATAGATATGACAGAATGGAATAAATCATACTCGTGTTACACCTTGGTAAGAAAATATTTTGATTACAAACGTGTACCTCGGTCGTATTATTGTTATAAGTCTAAAACACTGAATTACCGTTTTGGTAAGACGACCCTGATTATTAACGGTCAACAAGCATTTTGATGTTATTTATGCTCGTGAGCAGCACCTTAAAATATTCTTATAAGACGACCCCTGTATATTTGGAAAAAAGTTTTTGGAATACTGGAATGCAACATTTTTATGAAGTAAAAATGTTTTATTTGACAGGAACATACAAAATCTATAGTATTCTAATATTTAGTTTTATAAGTGCATCAATCTGTTAACGTGCAATTTAGTCAAATTAGACTGTAAAACTACATTACATGTCAATAAAGGCTTTAATCTGAACATTGAAATAAACGTTATTAATGAAATGGGAAAAAACAAACTGGCTAATAATAATGCAGTAATAACATTATTTAGAGGAACTCTTTTAATTCTTAGTAACTGGAATTTTTTTCAAAGCCATATCTGGTTTTCTCCATCATTTGCTCCGACTGACTCCAGCTAGGTGGTGGAAATTACTGCCATGTAGTGCCGTAAGTCTGTAATAACATTTAAATTCTTGTCCTTGAATGTAAGACGAACCCAATTTTTATAATTTTTTTTTTTTTTGGTGGGGTGGGGGTGGGACGGGACACCATCTTGTGTTTTTTCCAATACAATACATTCGAGATATTTAACAGCTTATTGTCCAAGTTACTAAAAGTATTCGTGTTGATTCAAGTGAAACAATTTTCTTACATTAAATTTTGATCAGTATCTCAAGACTTTAAATGCATAAATAAGAAACGGAAAAAACGAAATACAAATTCACCCACAGTTGCATTATCACTCTTGTCAAATGACAAGTGGTTTGTTCATGCGATTTTACTGTGTAAATAAGACTCATCTGTCAGGCGGTGAAGGCATTGAGTTCATGGATGGCATAGGGGCTGGAGTCATGGGGCACCCAGATGTCACCATTGGGCAGCTCCTTTACAAGCTCCTCTTCTTCCTTCTCACGTCCATTAATTCCCACCATCCTTACCATCAGCTCTGGGCGAAAGACTTCAGTGGCATGGTATGTGTGAGTAAGGCAGCGGAAGGAGGACTCTGAAGCAGTGTCATTGTCTTCCTCCTTAAGTTCAGGAGGTGGGCCCTGAGGGGCTTTCAGCTCATCCTTCAGGTCAGAGAACAGGTCCTTAACATCTCGCACCAAGGTGGACTTCAGGCCAAATAGGCACAGAAGGAAGACAAGACCAGCGCAGATCCCAGACACAAAGTACAGAACCACCTTCTCTGGAAGGCCTGGGAAGGATGGGAAAAGCATATGTTGGACGCTGCTATAGTTCTGTTTATCAGCCGTGACGCAGGTTCATCTCCATAACTGACCCTGGATCTGATTGATCTTTTAGCTTGTTAGCATTGCAGTTGCAGTTGGGGGAGAACAAACTGACACCAAATCAGTGGCTAAGTGCAGAAAATAACTAGAGTCAGTAATGTAATAAATGTTTTCAAAGGACCGCAATATAATAAGTAAAAAATTGTCCTAGTTTAGATGGTTTCCATTAAATTAAAAACAGATTTAGGCTGACTGAATGTTTGTTTTAAATCCAAAAGACTGTGTTTGTTATTGATTCCTCTGAAAAATGCAAGCATTTCAGAAAAAAATGTAAATGCATCCTTGACTCAGTGCAACATTATGTTCATAATCACATCAAGAGGAATTTTTTGCAGGTGTCCAGGCTCACGCATCCAGAATGGAAAAAATGAGTTTCCTGAGGCATAATGCAGCAAAAAGTCTGCACATACCCTTCATCTGGGCAAAGATTTCCAGAGAGCTGGTCAAAAGCACCATACTCATCGGCCGAGACACACCTGGGCCGGTGTACCAGCCCCCTGCAGGTGAGAGGGGCCTAGCTTAGTAGTTTAGCTGCATAGTGGGTCGGGTAATAATTCCTCACGATTAGTGGCATAGTAATTGGAGGCGTGGGGGGTGGGCACATCCCCCTAATATTTCAGAAGGCTATTTTTGTCGACACCCCAGTAAAACAGGGATGTGATATTAAAATTAATCTCTGGTGAACCTCTGATGAAGTTATGTGAAGTGTTGAACTCTCTCTTATGCCCTTGCTCACAATGCCAGGCATCTCAGCTGTGTATCTGAACCTCACCTATGATCTAGTATCTGAACTTTCTTTCCATGTGAAATGTGTACACTCACATTTTCTGTGACTCAAATCTTCCATAACTGCCCTATTTGTGTTTCTTCTAGATAATCCATGCCCTTAGCAGGAATGTTCATCTACTCAGCGTTAAACATCTCTGCTGAAATCACATCAATAAGTTACCTGTACATGGACCATGGAGTCGTTACAGGGCTGTCTTCTATGCTGCCTGTTTTAAAGTTGTCTATGAGCCCTTTGTGACATCAAGGTATATCAGATGGACACCATGAAAAAGGCATGCTGGAGGGCAGGCCCAATTTTACCGTGTGTATAATCAGCAATCGAGAAAGGGTCTACGGACCCCCGGCCAACATCCTCCAGCAGATACCTGGGAACTGTATTCAAATAAAGAGTAAGGTGACTGGTTACGTATGGAAGTTCTGCATGTTCACAAGAGTGGACAGAAACATGGCATGTACATGTTTTATTGAAAGCAATTTACAAGAATAACTGATACAGGTATTCTACCTGCTGCACCATCTGTGCTATATGTTGGAGCATAATAATAATAATAATAACCAGGATTGATTGTGTCTCTCCAGATACTTTGCATGAGAAAACTCTGATGTTTTGAAACAGCAGCTTCCTATTATTTATTTTCAGATGTCTGTCTTTCCGTCTCACTTATGTTATTAGCTGTGCTATATTCTCTCTCATGATAGGTAGATTCTTGTTCTCCCCCCCCCCCATGCACCCCCCCAATAGGCCCCATCACTCACCACAAGTGAAGGACACTCGCAGGTGCTTCCTGACCCCTGGAAAACAAGGGTCTCCAAAGCCCTGCGTGTCAGCCACTACAGAGCAGTTTGTCCTCCCATGACACTTGCGGGATACGCGCCTCAGAGCAGAGGGTGATAGGCACTCTAAAAGACAGATAGATGGCTGGCTAGATACACACAGTACTCTTAGTTTGTTGTAAGGAAACGGAACATTCACCTGGTTTATTATCTAATTTTCTTCTTATTTTTTTATTCCTTTGTGTATTTTTCAGTAATACCTTTGATCTCATTCATCTGTATTATGTATATTTTCAAAGCTCCTGTGATTAGCCGCATTTTCTTCATTGTTTTTCTTGATGGGTTCTTGCTGTAGTTGCACTTTATTTCCACTAGAGGTCTTTAGATGATGCAGTTGATTCACTGTGACACGGTTGTCGGTCGGTGGTCTGTCCTTTGAAAAGGCTGCCACAATATGGGCTTTTCTACTAAAAAAATAAAACTTTTAACTCTGTGACAAGTAGTCTGGTTAAATTAGGGTAGCAATTTGTTTAATGGGTCAACAGAATGCAAGAATAGAACAGGGACTGAACCACATTGCCGGCATCCAGAGCCCGGACAGACCACTTTTGTTGTGAAGGGATACTGATCAACCTCACCATTCCTACTTTGGGTTCCTCACCTATATCTGGTGTGTCTGTAGGCTCTTGTGGGCAGTGGGCGTTCCCGTGCAGCTGGTGCCCAAATGTAGCGGAATAGATGGCCAGCACAGTGTTGTTCCTACAGGTTAGGCGTAGTCTCTCATTCTCACACACCAACTTGCTGCGGTGATTCTCTGATGCCATTCAGGGGAAGATTTGGACAAACTGAGATTTAAAGATCACCCGCACTCACATGGAAATTTTCTTACTTACTTTGTGGTGCTGTGAAAGGTCCTGACCAACAATCAATGCATAAATTTATAAATTCTCAGTCGCTTAACTAGCATACTGTAAGTCAGTTTAATACATAATTTGGACAGAAGATACAGTGTAGTATCACAAAAGGATTATAATTATACAATTTAGATGTACCTTTAATGTGAGACAAAAAAAAGGGCAAAATTATGTTGATATGGAACCATGAGTGGTTTGAATAGTAAATACATGTACATTTTATTTATTATGTATCTTTCCATGTTGCATGAGCATGAGTGGACTGGTAGGGGTAGTGCTTGATTCTGTGCGTTAATTGCCTGTGCTCAAGTCCAGAAGGATGTTGGTTTGAATCCCACAGCTGGCAGTGACCATATCACCATATACTGTAATATCAACTGCTCCGAGGGCTGGGTAAATACCTCTGACCCCAAGTTTCACTCTCATGGAAGAGAGTCTCAAGGAGAGTAAAATGAGATGTGTAAAAAAGAATTCCTGTGTATCTATGCTTGTACAGACAGCAAGTAATGTTTCACTCATTAGCAATAGGATTAAGGGAAGCTCACCCGGACGGCACTTGTAGGACACAATCAGGTACTTGGTAGTATGTGGGCACGGGTCCAGGCCAAATGTGTGACTGTTGACCAGGATGCTGCAGGCCTGCTGGTCCTGGCACTCATCCATTGCTTTCTGCTTGCACAGAAACCTAGGATCAGGATGCAACAAGACTCTCGGGGCCCAATCGGCAAAACAGTTTCCTCGGCACGCTACCTGGACGGCAAGGGAGGATGCACAGTCCACACTCTCTGCCGTGAGGTTGGCATGCAGTGCCGGACATAAGTTCTCGCTTGGAATGCGACGCCCGTAGAAAGCGGAAATGATGGCCACGGCAGTCTTGGAGGGACAGGTTATGGTGAGGGTCTCACCCTCGCAGGCGTGTGCGGTGTGGTTCCTTAGGATCCTGTGTAAATATGCTGGGGGGGGGGTCAGGTGCCTGAGGTCAAAAGCATCCTGCAGAACCCATATGCCTCAGGTTCATTCGTGAAAGGCGCTGCTTTTCGAAGACTGTAGCTACATAAGAGCTCACACTTCAAGGTGTCGTTTTTTGCACCTTTTAGAAAGAACCCTTTTAAACAGTGCTGACCTTCTCAACTGTCTAGCTTGACCTAATATTATCCTGATAAACTATAAATTTCAGACAACATTTCATACTTTTTCACAGCTACAAGTGTAGAAAAAAATGTAAAGAAAATTCCACAAACAGTGACAACACCGTTTTTTGGTATCTGTGATTAAATTTGTTGGTTCTCATTCATTCCTTCTTAACATTTTTCTTCAGTAAGGTTAATGATGGGGAGTGAAGCTGTGGCCTGAATGGAGAGAAATTTGCTTCAGGGTGTGTCCCCGACTAGCGGACTCAGTAACAGACTGTGACTCATATCAACGGAACGTCCCTCTTCAGCGTTGCCATGGGCATCCGCCATAGCGCTTTCCAAAGTATCCAAAGCATTTTTTGCATAAGCTGTAAGTGGCAACTCCCACCAGACTTCAGGAAGCGAGGCAGTTTAATTAGCATTGCGCAGGGAAGAGAAGCCAAAGCGATGAGGTCAGCCAGTCGGGTACAGTTGGTTGGTGGGAGTAAAAGCCTAGGAAGGAGTGGATATTAACCCACATGAGCTTGTTAGCACTCACTCAGCTCTGTCTTCCTGTATTCATCCATATTCTTTGAAGTTCTATGTCCAGTGATAGTATTCTGAGATACCATTCAAGACTGATCCAGGCTTCCACATACAGCTACATAACGGACTAAATTTGTGGCCACAAACCACCAGCCTTACTCACCAGACCTGACCACACAGTCATATGTCATTATGTACAACATGGTCTATAAATAAATGATGGTCATCTTTCCAAGGCGTGGTACTTGGTCGTCAAGGCGACAGAAAACAAATTTCATCCTGTATGGGCGAATGTGCCTCTTCCGGCTCGCTAACATAAAAAGTAGTTTCATTTTCTCTTGTGTGCTTCTGCAAAGCCGCATGTGCGGTAACAGCTTGATTTGAACGAGTGGAGCTGGCGCTGTTCTGCTCTGTTACCCCAGCCACCCACCCAACAGGCGGTCCTCACTGAGGCTGTACCAGGCGCCCGCACACAAAGTGCTATTATTAACCACGACATGTCTTTCATGGACATGGCAATCCTTAGTGTTCTGATACGAGCAGCTTAGAGACATTATCTTATCTATAAAACCAAGAAATCGGCACTGATAGCACACAGGCAGTGCAAAAGTGTGTATCTCCTGAAACAGCAACGCTTTTACAGCTGAAATATAGAGCTCTATGTAGGTTACCATGGTGAGAGCTTTAATTATCTTTCTAATATCCAGACTGCTCTTTCTTTTGTTGCAGTAAGTGTCCTACTCTGAACCCTTCAAATTTGGCCCATTAGGAGAGCAATGTTTTCCTGACCTGCTTGCCCTACATGAATTAATTTGCCATTAAACAGATTACAGCCTGTTGGAGTGCTTCGTAATTTTATCGCCATATTAAGTCTGGTTAAATATGCTAAATTCCACTTTGAGAGGACAACTGTTTTTTTAGCTATGGTTACTATTTTAAGCATATAAAGAACCAATCACAGTTTAGCAGCCCCCGCCGACACCTGCCCTTCTAGAGGGATGTGGCGTCCCAGAGAATGGCTGAGTCGGCTTGGCACTCTCAGCACCACAAAGCCCACCCCCCACCCCCATCTTAAACTCTACATGCAGAAGTTTCTGAAGACACCTGCAGGCAATTTGCACCCCGCCCTCCCGCCTCCTTTGCCCTCACCTGAAAAATCGGGTGCTGCCTCGACCTGGCGGGCACACGCTGCCAGCCAGAGGTGCAGGCACAGCAGGCTCCAGGGAGCGGCAGAGCAGCACCGTGCCAGCATAGCGGGTATCTCACAGGGCAGCCCGGTCCTGCAGCTCACTCAGGACACTCACTGAGCCTGGTGCTCCGGCACCGAGCTCGTGGTCAATGCTGCCATTGTCTCTGCCTGACAACAGGGTCCTTTGCTTCCTACCCAACAGCAGGCATGTGATTTCTACGGATTGAGGATTTCCTACAGTCAAGAATGCGTAGAGCAATATTTGTTTGTATGTATCTGCTTTCAACGTCAACATCACTCCCCATTAGAAAATTGGATGAACTTAGTCCCTGACCATGGTCTTTCATCTGTGTCTTAAATATGTTCCCGACAAAATCCGCTCCCTCCCCATCGCTGTTTTCACATTCAGCGCTTTAATGCAACCTCTCAGGATCCAGCTTGGATAGATGAGGCCTACCGTTACGTTTGATTGGTCCTTCGTGAACAGAGCACAAAATAGACAGAAGCTCACCTCCACGTCAAGAGCAACATGCCACATCGCTAGAACGTTCTGTGGAGCAGAGATAAGGGAGTGTCTGGATGGTCTGTGTTTTGTAAAGAGTATCTCGATATGATAATGGCTTCCGGCTCGGGGAACAGGGGAGTCGGGGGCATATTCCTGGCCACACAACTGTTTTCCCATAATCCTCGGGCTGAATGTCTCTCATCACAGTGCATGATACTGTTAATACTTGATTTTCTGGGGTATCAGGCAGCTACATATAAGACTAGAGGCCAAAGTACTTCATTTTTTTTTGTGGCTGATTCTTCAGAAATTCCAAATAACTTTTGCAACCCCCCAAAAGCTGGATGGACAACAACACTTAGGCCGGCCCTTAAAGCTTGACATGAGCTCGCCTCTCGCAGCGAGGAGATGGCTTTATTGGCACCAGCTGCATTGTGTGCTTGAGCAACAGCTGGCTGTTGCTGACAGAGCCGGAGATGAAATGAAGCATTTAAAGAGGGTGGTTCAGCGCGTCCGAGAGTCTGGAGGAGTCACTTTGACAGCAGAACTCAAGAGGGCTCAAGAAGGGCCACGGTCCAGCATATGAGACCTAACAAGCTGAAGGAATGCAGAGATCGAGCTGGGAAAGACACAGTGGTTGGCCGAGAGTTTATGGAAGTACAGGAGACCAGCAGGTTGTTGACCTGGTCAAAGCCTGCGAATTCAAATTTTCTCTGGCATTAAAGGAACACCACTCAGCCACCAATTATAAGATTTGCTGGTGTGAAAATGCAAGGTTTTGCTTTCTGATGCGGACTAGAGTGCACGAAACAGACCAGGGTCGTGTCATTGAAATAGGGCAGATGTAAAGTATTTCTCAGTGAGGTTTTTTCAGACCATCTGCAGGTCCTTTGAGGAAGCAGCTGTAACGTTGCTAATAAGCACCAGGAGGACCAAAGCCCACCCTCACTCTCGTCTGGGGATTAACTCTCTAATTCTCCCTCTCTGCACCACTAGTCTGTGACAGAGTCTAGTGTCATCGGAACAACATTACTAACTAACACCCAGACTCATCCTGCTTTTAGCTCATCTGCTAAGCAAACAAACCCTTAAAAGGACATATAGAAGGTCGTCTGTGTGTGGGTACATTGTTAAGATACAATACCTTTCTTTCCCATTTGTACAAGTGAGTCCCTTCTTGTTCTCTAAAGAATATAGTTACTATATAGTTAAGAGTGAAGCTCGGGGTCAGAGCACAGAGTTAGCCTTCTATCTGTTTACCCTGGAGCCGTTTTTGGGGTTAAGGGCCTTGCTCAAAGCCCAAGAGTGACATGATCACTTCCGGATGCAAACGCCGACTCCTAAGCTGCAGAGCAGTGTGTGCACCCGTGTATGTGAGTATGTGTGTTAATGTTCTTGTGTGTGTCCTGGGATCTCAGCTTCCTGTACAGGCCTGACTCCCTGTCTTCTTACTTCCAGCATTTGTTTCCACTTTCCCAATCTGGCGCTTGTTTTCCGTTCCCCCTGCAACCAATGGAAATTCCCATCACTCACAAGGACACTCAGAGGGACCTCTTTCAAACACAAACTCCATTTCTGCTCAAATCAACATGTTACTTTGACTCGCAGACCTTCACTGTTAGAGTGTTGTAAGTGCTGAGTTATATTAAATGATACAATGTGCTGTACTGAGAACCACTAAACAGGAGAAATACTGGCTAACTGACAAGGTTACTAAAGGTGGAATATTCACAGATATATATCTGGAAAAGGTGCGTGGCCATAAATGAGGAATTCTGTGTAAGTAACACACTCTGATGTGTGGTCTGTTCACCCAAGCTGTCTTTGTGCCTGCTTTGAGTGTTAAAATGGACTGTGTGATATGCTGTTATCTTTCATGGGCGTCTTCTCAGACGTCTTTTTAGATTTCATCACATTTCCACAGGAAAGACCCTGGTCTTCTCATTGTGGTGAGCTTCTAGTGACCCAAAATCATTCAGTGATTCAGACGATTTCTGTGGCAGTTCGGTTTCAACAGGAAACTGCTCTGTGCTGGACCACACCTGTGTGTGGGAAAGCCGACCCAGGAATTTTTGAGAAGTGGATCCTGACTTTGTTATCGATGTTTTCCCATTTCAGTGTCAAAGAAGGATGGGGGGTGGTTGTGAATCACACAACCAAAAAAGGGGGAAAAAAGCAACTGGTGAAACATAAGGGAAAAGATGTAGTTTTAGTAGGGACTGGAAAACTGAAGAAAAAAAAAACAGCTCTTAGAATCAGAATCAGAATCAGAATATCTTTATTGTCATTGTAACGAGTACAACGAAATTAAGTGCAGTCCCTGTGT
>JAACJT020023089.1:0-17598 GCA_009936485.2 Gymnarchus niloticus | reverse complement strand
ACCCGCCGTAGTAACGGGTGTAACCTACTGTAGTATCGGGTGACCCGCCGTAGTAACGGGTGTAACCTACTGTAGTAAGGGGTGAGCCGCCGTAGTAACGCGTGTAACCTACTGTAGTAAGGGGTGAACCGCCGTAGTAACGGGTGTAACCTACTGTAGTAAGGGGTGAGCCGCCGTAGTAACGGGTGACCCGCCATAGTAAGGGGTGTAATCTACTGTAGTGACGGGTGACCCGCCGTAGTAACGGGTGTAACCTACTGTAGTAACGGGTGACCCGCCGTAGTAACGGGTGTAACCTACTGTAGTAACGGGTGACCCGCCGTAGTAACGGGTGTAACCTACTGTAGTAACGGGTGACCCGCCGTAGTGAGGGGTGTAACCTGCTGTAGTAACGGGTGGCCCGCTGTAGTAACGGGTGACCCACTGTAGTAAGGGGTGTAACCTACTGTAGTAACGGGTGACCCGCCTTAGTAAGGGGTGTAACCTACTGTAGTAAGGGGTGACCCGCCGTAGTAACGGGTGTAAGCTACTGTAGTAAGGGGTGACCCGCCGTAGTAAGGGGTGTAACCTACTGTAGTAACGGGTGACCCGCTGTAGTAACGGGTGAACCGCTACATAGTAACACAGTTACCCTATTGGGTGGTACCATAATGCAGTGCACCGCTGAAGTTGAGGTGTCTGTGAGTCTCGTAACACTACTCTAGCAGAGTCTAGCTGTCAGTTTTTCTAACTTACCTTCTGACAACACCACGACCATGCCGGGGAAAACTAAGTACAATCTGGTAGATGATGGCCATGATCTGAGGATTCCTTTACACAACGAGGAAGCCTTCCAGCATGGCATCAGTTTTGAGGCAAAGGTGGGTCCGGACCGGTAGGTGAGCAAAGTCCAGACGGCACACTTCGATTTCAGGAAGAAGCACCGTGAAACGTTCCAGACTTCATTATAATGTTATTATATTACTCATTCTCCTTCATTTGGAGATCACGCCGTGTTTATCTCGACCACGGTGTCCACATAGCGATCACTTGGTGTACATTTGTGTAGCTGTTTGTCGGCTGGCCGTGGTACTGTCAAATATTACGGTGTTGACGGTGTTTTTCCCATGTACATCATGCACAGTACATTGGCAGCCTGGATGTGGCAAGACCCAATAGCAGAGTGGAGATAGTGGCGGCCATGAGGAGGATACGGGTGAGTGTCACCGCGTAACTTATACACAAACGCAAGGGTGAGTGTCACCGCGTAACTTACACACAAACGCGAGGGTGAGTGTCACCGGGTAACTTACACACAAACGCGAGGGTGAGTGTCACCGCGTAACTTACACACAAACGCGAGGGTGAGTGTCACCGCGTAACTTACACACAAATGCGAGACGAGGGTGAGTGTCACCGGGTAACTTACACACAAACGCGAGACGAGGGTGAGTGTCACCGGGTAACTTACACACAAACGCGAGATGAGGGTGAGTGTCACCGGGTAACTTACACACAAACCCGAGGGTGAGTGTCACCGCGTAACTTACACACAAACCCGAGGGTGTCACCGGGTAACTTACACACAAACGCGAGGGTGAGTGTCACCGGGTAACTTACACACAAACGCGAGGGTGAGTGTCACCGGGTAACTTACACACAAACCCGAGGGTGAGTGTCACCGCGTAACTTACACACAAACGCGAGGGTGTCACCGCGTAACTTACACACAAACGCGAGGGTGAGTGTCACCGCGTAACTTACACACAAACCCGAGGGTGAGTGTCACCGGGTAACTTACACACAAACCCGAGGGTGAGTGTCACCGGGTAACTTACACACAAACGCGAGGGTGAGTGTCACCGGGTAACTTACACACAAACCCGAGGGTGAGTGTCACCGCGTAACTTACACACAAACGCGAGGGTGAGTGTCACCGCGTAACTTACACACAAACCCGAGGGTGTCACCGCGTAACTTACACACAAATGCGAGGGTGTCACCGCGTAACTTACACAAATCAGTTTTATGCTACATAGTTGTATGTTTTCTCTTTGTCCTCTGTGCGGTGCTTCTACTGTTTTGAACGTGTTACTTTATCACACCTCATTTGAGTGTCCATGACTTCAGTGACACTGTAGTTAGCTTCTGCTTTTTGAAGCCTTTCTCGGTCCGAAGCAAGCTGTCCTGGAAACAGGCAGTGTCGGCCCAGAATGACACGCATCACTGCAGCGTTTGAAGACCCTATGACAGCCAAGTCTTCTGTCAGACGATGTGCTGGTGCTTTTATCTCGATACTCCGACGGTGGTACATTCAATTTCAGCTAAATCTGGAGCCCACTTCTTTATATCTGTACTTCAAGCTTGCAGAGTTAGTTATTGTGCTGTGTGTGAGATGTGTGGCTTCCTTCCAAATTAAACTGGAGAATTTTGGTGAAAAATTCAAACATTCTAGCACTTTCCAGCAGATGCTTCAAATACTTACTGCTAAAGCTGGGGTCCTGCAGATTACAGAACCAGCCTACTCCAGAGTAGTGCAAAGTGGTTTAATTATGTCCATTATAATCACACGTCAATTAGCAATGCTTAAAATGTCTATTTTA
Source organism: Gymnarchus niloticus (assembly GCA_009936485.2). Taxonomy (NCBI): domain Eukaryota; kingdom Metazoa; phylum Chordata; class Actinopteri; order Osteoglossiformes; family Gymnarchidae; genus Gymnarchus; species Gymnarchus niloticus. The sequence continues at coordinate 15,016 of JAACJT020023089.1, read as the reverse complement.
TGATTAAAATAAAATTTTTGACAAAAGCTTTTCACTCTTACAGGTAAACCACACACGCTTTGCAAAAATTTGAGACATTAAAAAAGGAAGAAAAACATTTGTTTTGAGGCAGTGCAAGGAGGCCCTTCTACTGAAACCGAACAATTTTCCATTCTGTTCAGCTGGATTATTTTGAAACTCAAAATAGATCAAATTGACCTTGTTTTCTGTGATTGTGTTGGAAATGGAATACCTGTGACCAGTAATCCCCCAGAAAACGGAAACAGAGTGTTGAACATAAGTCTGTTATTAATGCCCACAGTGCAATCACTTTTACATCTGACAAGGCAACGTACTGACATTTTTGGCTGGATTTTGACAGCCACTCCCTTAACTTGATACTGTTTTAATTTGTATGACATAGCGTTTAGTCTTTTGTCTGATGGGGCAGGGGTCCTGCTGTCACTTCAGTAAGTCTCCTTTTTGATCTGCTGAGCATTCATTTTCCAGAAGGGTTGCTGTCCTAACTTTCAACAGGATGATACCTTGTGTTTTCTTTTGTTTACTCCGTGCCGTTATTGTAGTTGCGGACGATTCTATGTGGGGAAAACCAAAGTTGTTCTCTATTTTGCTTGGCCAGTTTCCTGCCTGAGTAGTTAATACCTTCTTCACCATTGTACAGTTTTGGATGTGTTTGTCACAACAAGTGTTATGCTTTGAGGGGGGAAAGTGATTATGAAAATACGTCTGTACAATTTATTACCTCACCATGATTTACCTAATGCCTCCTTTAGCAGCTTGGAAAAATAGCTGATTATTATGCTGCGCTGTAAGAATTCTCTGAATCATGCAGTATAAATAATAGTATATGCACTGATGTGTTCCTAACTGAAGTGTTTTTTCATTCCAGAAGAATGTCTGGGATGCTCATTTGAAATGAATATTTGTACGATTAAATGTGACCCTGCGATCCCATCAGGAAGTTTCATCTACATGTATTCACGCTTAAAGAGAATTCACAGCGGTCAGAGACTCTTTCCATACTCGTCCTTCCTGTTCTTCTTTAAGACCGCATTCATAGGGCCGTCTCTCTCTCACGGCTTTTCCTGAACGTCGGCAGACAGAAGCAGATTTCATTCGTGTCCAACTCCACCGTTATAGTGACAGTCTGTTGTACAGGAGGGGCCTGGAGCTTTGCACGCCCACTTTGCACCTAGATTTACTGGGGTTCTTATGCTGTATTAAGAGGAAACGAGTAGAGGTTTGATTTTATTGGCCAGCTGATGTGTCCTTCAGTAACTACCACCTATGTCCCTCCCCTGTTATCCATTTGTACAGTTGGGTAGGTTTTTTTTTCTTCTATTTTTAATGAAGGCACTTTGGGGTCTGTGGGTGTTGATGATGCAAACGTGTCATTGGTTGGCCTTGAACCGTTAAACATTAATCATGGCTCCTGGTTCAAAACGTATGGGACTTCCTGTTCAGCTTTTGATTTAAGTGTTTAAAATGATAAATGCCCACCCTCCTTCCCTCGGTGACTTCTTTACATATGTTTTGATATCACTTTGGCCTCTAAAAACGTTTCGACAGTGAATCACGATGTCCCTTTCCAGTAGTGACTAATGTTGACGGAAAAACCATAAATGATTAAGCATCACAATGACGAATCAAGGGCTGATCGTTGCTGAGCTGTGGAATGGATAGCAATCGATAAGGCTGTGAACAGTGGAGTCTCCAGGTGACTTTCAAAGGACGATGTGTAAACGTCAAGCAGCTCTCCGCTTCATCAAAGGCCTTTTTTGGCGTGAGTTTATTGCAAGTCCAGTCAATGGTCTGTATTATTTTTATATAACATTTGTGATTTTTGAACCTAAAAGAAAAAAATTTTGCACCAGGAGCCAGATGTTCTCCTAGGCAAAAGTTTGCTTATTGTTCTAGTTGATACAATGGTGGAAAATGCATTGCGGTTCCTGCCTGTTTGATTATGTATATACAGCTTTCCCCCTTTCACTTCCCAGAGTCCGCACTGTAAACATCGTCTCTATGCAGGCCTGTTGGATTCTAGCTTTGGCAGGGGTGAAAATATATACCTAAACGTTTAGAAATGACACCAGTATTTGACATGTCAAGGCCTTTTGGAACTTGGCGTAAATCAAACCTCATGACCTTTGCTGGCTTTAGAGAAGCTCTGCTAGGCTGATGTTTAACTTGGGGGTCGTTTGTCGGATGTGCTGAAGAGGGTAGTCAGTCTTTGTGATTTTTGAACATTCAGCAAACTGAGAGGTGATGGGAGGGGTACATTTCCTTACCGTAAAAGGTTCTCCGTGTGGTACATAATTCACAGGATAAGCAAGTTCTATTTGTGGCTTTGTTTACAAGGCTATTTTATCATTGAATTCTGAGGCTGCTTCCTGTGAAAACAGACCCCTTTGCAGTGTACGGTAGACCCCCGTACTCTGGCAGGCTGATACTGTCTTCCTGTGAAAACAGACCCCTTTGCAGTGTACGGTGGACCCCCGTACTCTGGCAGGCTAATACTGTCTTCCTGTGAAAACAGACCCCTTTGCAGTGTACGGTAGACCCCCGTGCTCTGGCAGGCTGATACTGTCTTCCTGTGAAAACAGACCCCTTTGCAGTGTATGGTGGACCCCCGTACTCTGGCAGGCTGATACTATCTTCCTGTGAAAACAGACCCCTTTGCAGTGTATAGTGGACCCCTGTACTCCGGGAGGCCGATACTGTCTTTCTGTGTACCCTTTTGGGTCTCTTTGGCTCGGTCGTTTACTCTGCCCAGGAGACTTTCACAGACGACAGCTTATGCCTGCTGGAACCTGTCTACTTACTTGATTGCCCCTCCTCCCGTTTTTGTTCTTTATGTGTGTCTTTCACATTCTTGCAAAGATCTCTTCTCTCCTGCTCTGGCTAAGACTTTGGCAGCTAGTGAGACCATATCTGGCTGGCCGTGTGTAGTTCGCCATAGTAACCGCATCCATAAATCCCCTCATTAATTTGCTCCCCGTACCTTCCTTTCATGCCCTCTAAACAAGCCCCCTGTTTCCTCGTTGGCGGCCATGCAAGGCATCCAGATGCCGACCATTTCTCTGAAATATCGGTACTGTTGACCCAGCTGTGACAAATGGAGATGTCATCCTAATTTTTTCCCTGCTTGTAATTAAGCGTATTAAACACAGAATTAAGTCTCTAATTTTTCTCCAATAACATTAAATTACCCAGAAAATATCATGGCTCTTTGCCTGTGGTGCTTCAGTTTTGTTGGGTTATTTTAATATTTTCCACACTTTTTAAATGACATTTTTTAGCACAGTGTTGCTTGCCGGCTTATGCAGGTGGTTCTGTTTTGGTCACGATGTTAGAATGGTTTGTTAAACTTACCTGATCACAGTTTATTAAAGAGTAAATGTAGGCCGAGATCCAATAATAAAAAATAAATACGCTTATGTGAAAAGGACATTTATGGCAAATTTTGTCTTCAATGCAGAGTTTTTCTTTTGCGGTTGCGGTCTGTTTCTTTAAAAATATAGTAAATCTTTAAAGTTTTCTTTAAAGTTTCATGCTAAGACATGAGGTGATTTACATTGAGCTGTAACTATCGTCTTCTCTCCATTTCTGAACATCTGTGGCCATCTGCACGCGTGCAGTATTCCTCCCAAACAGGTGATGTCCATCTGTTCCCTGCCAAACTGTGTCGATGCCAGTCCTCATTCTTAGCGTGTGCTAAGCCATTTGGTAGAGCTAAATGTTGACTCTACGTTCCCTTGGCGGGAACAGTAGGGGCTGCCTAGCAGCCAGTCGTCACGTGACTCGGCGTACGCGCGAGAAGGCGGAATGAAACGTCAGTGCTGGCTGGTAGCCGTCCTCGTACGGCACTGCGAAGATATCATCTTTGTGGGTTTTATTACACTGAACGGTGCAAAAAAACCTTGTCTCTAGGCTACACTAATGGATTGATGGTAAAGAATTTGTGTTTGATATGTGTACAGGCATATCTTGCTATGCGTGTGGCCTCGATGAAGTGGTCCTCCAGTTGTAGCACGCTGTTTTGTTTCTTCACCAGGTTCATGAGAAATGGTCCCCTTTACCCTCAGTACCACCTTCGTGGCTAAGGCCAGTTGTCGTCAGCATCGCCAATAAATGAGATGCTGGAGGATGCTGTCTTGGATAGAGTAGTGGTACTTGGGAATTTCAAGCTGAAGGGCCCCTGTCTGCGATCCCCCCCCCACACACACACACACACACACACACACATGGGCTGACATGAAGGAGATGCCATAACTGGGGGCATGTTCCTGAAAGCTAGCTTTTACATCTGGCCGTTTAGAATCTGTAAGTCTGGATCGATCTTGTAAGGAAGACACAAGAATATTCTTAGTATGCTTGTGCTTTGTAACGTGTTCAAAATACTTAATTTTGCATCTGACATTTGAATAAATGTTAGCGTTATTCCTGCAACCGTTTGCCGCAAAAGGCTATTGCTATTATTATTACTGTTATGTCATGTGTATACATGACCCATTTTACCCTACGCAGAAACAGACATCTGCTTTTACGGCCCTGAGGTGATTTTCATTGTCCTCATAAAGTTCCTCTCGCCGGCGTTCCTACTTAGCGACCCGTTTGGCGTGATCGCAGAGTTTGTGCCCACACAAGCCGCGGCTGCTTGAGTTCAGGCTGGGATTTCGTGTTTGACCTTTGAAAGGTGTTCCCCCAGTTTGGTCTGTGGGGGGTCTTGTAAAAACTCCTGTACCCTTCCGGATGTGGTCATCTCTCAAATCCGATTGAGTCCATCTGGACCGGGTTGATTCATCTAGGGAGCTGGTCAGGGCACATGTACTGCTTTTGGTGGTGCTGGGAGTAGTGGGGTTGGGGTTGGGGGGGGGATGCATAAAAAGCCAACACAGCACCCCTCATTGCCGCACCAGGAGACGGCTCACGGTGATGGACCTGTTTTCATATGGCAGAGAGGTTGTATACACTTGCATCGCAAAAACGTATGATCACCAGATTAATTTGTAGGCCTGTTGTTTAATATTTCAGATATCCACCTCTCCATGCAGCGTATGAATATGACACTTTACAAACGTTTTAAATGCAAAAAAATGTTTAGTTGTAACTCAAAACCTACAGTATCGTTTTCTCTGCATGTTCTATTTGGTTGATCAAGTAGTTTACCTTCCAGCAAACTGTTATCATTAGGTAATCTTTGTGCACGTGCATGAAGGTACCGTGTTTGTATGTGTATGCAATGACAGAGGTGGGTGTGGCTTCTTGGCTTCTCTGCCTTTTTCCAGCATGAAAACAGCCAACCTAGACTGCTGTCATACTTCTCCAGGTGAACGTTTAATAACAGTATCTCACCTACGGCCGTACTCGTATTGTGCAGCAGTGATGACAGACATGCTCTACATTCTGTGCCTCGACCTTGGAAGCCTTTGTCATATTGGGCTTCCTTTGTTGTCATGGTAACCTATCTTCGAGATGGAGCTGCAATGACGCCTCAGCTTCTGTGTGGAGATTTTGATCTGTGACGCTACTGATGTCCTTAAAATCCACACGTTTACATCAACCTTCCTGTCTTGCTTCTGAGGTCATTAAATCAGTTTAAAATGGGGATATTTTGAAATATTTTTGATTAGTAAGCCTCAGTGTTTTTGAACCACAACCTACATTATGCACAGCCAAGTTAAGATCATGAGAGAGCGATTTTTAAAGTTGGACGCCTGCAGAGTTGAACTGGCAGCTGAAAGGATTCAGAGTTAAGAGGTAGATCATGACAGATATGGGACTTTTATCCTGCTGAAGGTCAGGTGATCTTAAATTAGTCTTCTTTAAGTCTGCATGCCTTCCTGAATGACCTTACAGCAGAGCATTGGAGTTCACGGGCTCAGGGTCTTTATACTCAATCATGCAAGATGAGACTGAGGAATGCCAGGGGTGGCCCACTTTTTGGAGAGTGTCAGGTGACCATTAGTACAGGTCACCTGCCCCTTGTTTGACTCCACCCCCACTGAACTTGACCACACTTTTGACAGTCCTACAATCTGAAACTGCGTGGCAGTTTGGTCTTCACAGCGAGTTTTGGTTTTGCTTACGTCGCAAACAGATGCATCACCATGCTTAATGACCCATCGTCTGGCCTGCTCCTGGTCTCATTTGTCCCTGTAAGGGGAAGCGATTTACCCGAACAAATTATCTACTTGTAGAAAGGTACTTGTTTCACACTGTCGTGTTTGGCATCTCCACAAAAGATCTGTCAGATTTATGAAACTGATGGAATAGTCCGCAGGTGATATAAAGAATATGAAGGATGATGCTCCGGAATGTAGAGGGACACCTGGGCATTTCTGTTGTTTTTTGAGGGAAAAAATTGTATTCTTAGCGCTTGACTTGCTATGACTATTTTTAGTAGTAGTGCTAGTCTCCCCCTGCAGGGAAAACACAGAACAATGGCTCGTTCCTGAGGAACGGAAACACGCGGGAATGCTGGTGTGCCAGGTTCCGGCATCGTTCCAGGACGGGTCAGGTGGTAGATCAGGAAGGAAGGCTAAATTTAAACACATTGTGAGGTTCTCCTTTTTTTTTTTTTTTTTTTAAATGCGCTTTAGCGCTTTGGGATTTCATTTTTGTTATCCTTCTCCTTTGTTTAGGTTTGTTGGCTGCCCTCGCAGTCTAGTTGTTTGACTTGCATTTCGATTGGCCTAATGGTGGCCGACTTGTCCACATTACCTCGGGTTGTCATGTGGCCACAGATACTTCTGCCCTCATGAAAATTAGTATAGATGATTACTGTTGAAGTTGTTCATCTGAGTCATCCGTCCAAGCCATCTCGCCTTTATTGTTCCTCTCCATTCGCTCCAATGGAACAATGTTTCACTCGGATTGGTTAAGCTCCACTCCATCACCTCATGGATTGAACTGTGGGGCTTCTTCCAACTGCTTGGACTGGAAGCCTTCAGTTATTAATCCATGTCTTTAACCACAGGGTGCAAGATAGATTTCCAAGATGGGCGTTCCTCACCGGCTACGGGCATCAAAATGTCTTTCAGAGGAAAAAACAAACCCACAGAGAAATGTATTGTACAGGTGTCATGTTATAGTTTGGAAAAAATCTTACTTTATCCAGATTGATAACTCTTGCCTCAATTGTGATTACACAAACTGAGTGCTGTGAGACCTTTTTGGATATCGGTTGAAATGAGTAGAAGATTAATTTTAGTTTTTAACAACCCAGTGAAATTGGGTTGAAATTGGCATGGTTTGTAGTCAACGTGTGACCTCTCAGATCAGACTTTTTAAAAGATGTCTACAAACCGTAAATTGAAAAATGTGGGAATTTGAATCTTCAGTCCAGAAATAAAATTCTCGTAATTTTGTTTTGACATCTTGCTGGGCATGCCAATGTGATTTCGTCATTCGCAGGCATGGTGTTCTATCAAAATAATTGACATTTGGGACATAAATCCTGACACTTTATGTAAATTGATAGCTAATCCACAGGACCTACTGTAGCAGAGTGGCTGCCGTCTCCTCTCTGGGCCTTGTATCTGTTTACGAAGGGGTCATTGAATCTCTGTCTGCTTTTTAATTCTGTAGTCCAGAAGTGCTTTATCGTCCTTGAAGACAGCCTTTACAGCAGACCTGAAATTAGGCTGTAGATTATTGCTAAAAATAGTAACGTCGCATTAACCTTCTACACAGTTGTAGACAGGGCCATTTCCCTCCGTTTGTGAGTAGGGTTTGTTGGGCACTTGCAATGCATTCGCACATCCATATGCCTAGAAGGTTCTGAAGGCCAAGCTCACCATATCTTTTTACTGCATGGTGATAAATCCAAATCCATTCCTCCTCGTATTAAGTGCCTTAAGCAAAGCAACCAGACCTCATCATTTAACCTTGTGGAGTTTCTTGCTGGAATTTGTTTAAGTTCTGCAGATGTTTCTGGCAGCGTTTGTCCTGGTACACAGTGACATTCCTCCAACATGGTTTTTGAGTAATGGTCCATAGTACACTCTATACAAATACTTCTGTCCTCCTTGGGTTTAATGAATTCTTTATCTCGCCTTTGTTAGCATGAAAAAAAATTTTTTCCATGTTTTATTGTGTGTATGGTTTCACATCACTTGTGCTGTATTTCCCCATTTTTTGCAGTATTAGATTTGTGTGTGTGTGCTGTGACCCTTATGTGAGGTAACTTGTGTGAGTCTTAACTACCTCCTTAGACTTTGGCAAACTGCGGCTTATGAACCCACAACCTTCGCCCCTGGCTTCTGTCCTAAGAGGTCCTTAAACATGGCTCCTTTTAGGATCAAGTGCCCCTCCTTAGATTATATTCTTCCTGGTGTCCCAATGTGAGTAGCGGCTAAAAGTAGCCTTAGGCTTCGTCATTTTCACAGGATGTCTTGACTGATGATCATCAGTTGTTCTGCCTCAGCTGAATCGAAGTAAAACCGTTTAACTTCTCGTGCAGCACTAAGCAGCAGAGGCCGCATGTTTCGAGTCCCACGTTCAAATGCTGGAATCACTTGCTAACATTTAGCTTTGACTTCTCATTTCAAGAGTGTCTTGGCTTCATTCCTGTTATCAGAGGTTTATCTGTTGTTGTAATTAAAACCAGGAATTGTCCTCTATGGTCTGGTTCTGCTTTTATGTTGTGAATACAGTCTCAGTAATACATCATCCAGGCTACCTTCCGCTTAGCAGTTCGTCTGCGAACAGCATAAGCTGCGTTATCCCCAGCTGAGTGTCCGGAGAACCGCAGCCCTTTTTACTGCTTCTGGCAGACCCGCCGTGCTGCGGAATCCTGAAGCGAGGCTAGCTGAAAGTTACTGGCTGGATGGACAGCAGTATAAACAACGTGTAATGCTGTTTACAGAAGGATTACAGATGCGTGGAAGTTGCAGTGTGGTGCAGACTGAGCATTTCAGTCTTGTACAATTATAGGATGTTTGGTTTCTATACTGAATTCAGCCATCATCCTGTCTTTGGCAGTTTCCAGGGAAATAAAAATTTTTATATTCAACTCAAACAAAGAAATATTTAACAATTTCCTGCTGGAGTCTTGGTTAAAAAAGAAAAAAAAAAAAAAAAAACACGTATAAATATTACAGAAAACAGAGGGAGCTGCATATGAGATAAGATGATTCTTGTTTGCCGCATGCACAGAAAATTAAAGATCTCTCAAGTGATGCAGAATGCAAGCTCTAAGAAAAGATTATTGCCTTTCATGCTAGTAAACAGTGGGCTGGTAACTGTTGGGGGTGTAATTGAATTTGGGTCATGCTGTTAAACTCGTGCTTAATGGGGATCGCTCCAGTTTTTTATGGATTTCAATGCTGAGTATACAGGTGTTTTTTTTTTTCTTTTTTTCTTTTGAGGAAAATCATTACTCACTGCACTGGTCAATCAAGGTATGCAATGCGGTAACGTAGGTCTATGTCCACTAGTACGTTTTCATTTGAAAACGCAGACAGTAATCTCCGTTTTTGCCTTCTGTCTGCACTGCCCTGGTGTTTTTAACCCCTGAAAACGGATTTCTTTGAAAACACTCCCCAGGGTCATGTATTTCAGAAACCGCCAGCTCTACGTTACAGTGTGGATGGGTGTAAGCAGAGAGTTGTGAAATTGCCTGCTTGTGTACGCCATGATGCTTTTCAGTTGCTTATGCATTTTGTTGTTCAGAGAACAAAAAAAGTAATGAATCCTGGCGGTAGCCGTGTCTTTTTCCCTGACTTGGTTCATCAAACACACTTGGGTCAAAAATGATGTAATTTTGGCTTTCGAGATGCATCACCGTTACGTCTCATTCCCTGTTTCCGCTGTTACGCGCAGGCCCCTGCATCATGTGTTTTCAGTCGTTAATGTGGGGAGATATTTCCACATCATTTATGAAAGTATACTAGTATGGAGGGAGACTGTTTTCCTTTAAAAAGTTTGTTTCTAAAATTCAAACCCAGTAGTGCGGACGTGTATAATATCGTGTGTGTGTGTGTGTGTGTGTGTAATTTTGTCCAAGTATAAATTCTTTTTCACAGCATTTTTACTTTCACCTCTGATTAATTTCCCACCAGCATCTATGTAGCTGATTATTTGCAAATATCTAGCAGTAATGATGTATATTACATTTTTCTTTAACAGACTCTTTGTCCAGAGTAACATATTAGTGAGGAAAGCTTGGGGTCAGTGGTGTCAGCATTCCAGTTGGGGTTATGAGCTTTGCTTAAAGGACCAACTGTAATGATATTACTCTGCCAACTATGGAATTTGAACCCATAACCTTCTGGATACAGATGAATAATTAATGAGCTACACACTATGGTAACATCAAAGGACACACAGTGAATTTTGTTTTCAAAGCATATTGTCAGTCGGAGCAAAGCCTCACCTTATTCTAGACTTATTTCAGCATCGGAAGTTCCTCTCTTTATGATGTTTACTAAGTTTTGAAGACCTGGATCTGTATGTTCTCCTCCCAGACATACTGGTGTCCTACCCTGCGAGGAAACAGAAGTGTTTGAAATATAGAATGGCTCTTTGTATTTAAAGCATCACAGTCGATGCTCTTCCATACATATTCCTCTGCTTAATTGCATTCCTTCAGTCGGAGTGATGACACCAGTGTTCGGCACTGTTTAATTTATGTATTAAAGTGTCATTTTTATCCACATCGAGTGACAGTGATGGATAAAGTCAGGTTGGACTGCTTCTACATGAAGTGTGCCACCAGCATGTTTGGTAAAGGTGGTATTGACGTATTCAGGTCCTGGCTCTTTTAATGATGAATGTTTATCAGGGTTCCAGTCTAATATAAAAAGTCATGTATCTCATAGACCTTTAGTTTTCATTCATACCTTTTATCTTACTGTTTATGTATAAATTGACTTGCCACCACAAATGATACATTTAGCGTTGTTTCTCAAGCCTACTTTTTTGTAGTGCTTTGTTTTAGTTGCAAAAATGTCTTGAATTGGTTGTCTTCCTAAAGTCTCCATGTCTTTGAAAGCAAAGTGCTTGCTAAATGGAAACAGTAGCTACAACAAGAGAAATTTATGCAGCAAAAACATTTTTTAGCTTAGTGCAGAACGTGGTGCAGCGTTCCAGCTGTTCACTCAATATGGCAGCTCTCTGCTTTTGTTTCGTTCAATCCAACGAAAATGATCAGGAATGTTTTTTGGCCAAGAAGTCCCGCATTTGAACAGTTCTGAGCACGGTTCAGTTCGTGGCTCTGTTTTTCCACAGCTTCTCCAGGAACGTAACATGGTGCAGATCCTCAGGCTACCTGTCCAGTACAGAAGATGACTGCAATCAGGCTGCGGGTTTTCAAGCTGGAGAATTACGGTGGTTAGAGCCCAAAGGTCCTGTCGACGTGGTTAATGTTTACGTCGGGAGCCTCCTGCACAGTTGACCCTTCAGGAAGACTTTGCCTCTTTGGCTTGTTTGTGCAGCCCGGCCCGGCTTTCCATGGAGGGGTGCGGCCCATGCACGAGGCGATAAGGACATTCGGACAATGTATGTCCCACTGTGAACGCCCCGCTGAAACAATAGCGGCAGTGTGTGGTGCGGAGAGAGACGTGTCACTCGGTCCTTACGTCGCGGGAACACGGGGCCGTTGTTAGCGGCTGTGTACTAGAGGGGCTTTAGGTAAATTGTTCAATCTCCCGGGAAAGCTCTGCTGCTAGAGAGCCATTTCATTTAGCAGATACTCTCTGGGTACCATAGCTGCTCCTGCTGATAGTCCTGTGATTATGTAGACTCAAGGAAAAAGAATATAGGAGCTGTTCATGATGTATGATCGTTATTAAGCTTGGCTGTGGTGTGATTCTCTTCATTTGTAATGCTTTTTATATCCTTATGATGCTTTTAATTTTTCCTGCATCTTATGAATGTTGGGCTTTTGGTGTCGCCGACCCCATATGAAGTTTATGTGGGGTGATCTTCAGACTGATAGCCTTCTATGCTGGACAGTACAGATACTGACTTGTTCGCTACCCCAGTGTCTGCATGACTGTTGGGGGAGGGGAGACTCGTTTTTGAGGGAAAAGTTTCAGTTTGAAGTCCATCATGGTGGTCTCAGGTCAGGAATTAACCTGATCGTGCGTCTTGTTTTTAAAAAATGAAGCAGGTCCAGTGTCGCAGAAGGTGTGGATTCATCTTTTAATCGAAATAATTGGTTCATTGGAAGGAATGATGTCGGCACATTGCGGGCTGAATTTAATCTATGATATGAGGGGAGAAAGTGTAATTTATGACTTCTTTGTTGTTTCTCACACAACACAGTGAGAACGTGTAGAATTAGCCAGAAAAATCAGCTTCTTTAAGGAGCATGTTTGTTTTTAGCTGTATGTTAGTCATTTTAATGTGGCCTCTGTTCCGCTCAGGTTGTTGCTTGTCATATCTGCTGTAAACCACATTTATAGTATTATACGGAGTCTGTGGTGTACAGAACTTCAACATCACTCTGCTTTCAGGCAGCAATGCGGCCTTGACTTCCCAGGTATCTGGGCTTGATTGTGGAGACGTTCTCTGCCTGAACTGGGGTCTCCAAATTGCGCTTGGTATGTGTGTGTGTCTGTCTGTGCCCTGCATTGGGCTGGCACCCCAGACAGGGGTCCGCAGCATTGCACCATGTGCTCCTGAGACCATCTCCTGGTTTACCCCAAACCCGCAGTGGTTGGACTGCCCAACTGACTTCCATTTTGCTAACAACTTGAAGTATGCGCTCTGTACTGCTCTCATCAGTATGAACGCTGCCCATGCATTTACGAGTATAAAATTTTATAAAGCTCTTAATGTAGGGTTTTTTGATCGTATGATAGCTGTACTGAAGTTAGAGCATTCACATTTCACTTAAATCCTTGGTATTGTAAATAGATGCCTTATGTTAGTAAAGTGCCTGCTTGGAATTCAAGTTGTTTCCTACCATAGTAAATTCTTCCACCGTTCCATCCATCTTCCGTAACTATTTATCCGAAGTACAGGACACAGAGCTTGGGACCATCTGGACAAGATGCCAGTCTGATGCTGTATTTTTACTGTTGGCTTGCTTTGTCCAAAAAAAAATAAATCATCTTGCACATTTTAGTCTTTATTACTTGTGCCTAGCAGGCAAGTTTTTTTAATATACATATTATTCTGAAAGTTCCTCTGCAAATTACCCTTGTACAGGTAGTTTTGGGCCCCAAATCCATTAACCACTGCTTAGTTCATATTTAAATTTTGCATTGGAAATGACAGTTTAGAGCAGCAAAAATGACATCTTGTATAATACGCACTTCTCCAGGTCTCAGAGCCCTGAAATCACTGAGCATTTCACGCTGTTAGGAATAGCAATTTTTTGTTTTTGGCTTTCAAAGGCACTGAAAATTGCCTTTGTGTCATCAGCTGCAATTATGGGAAATAACGATGTACTATTGATGTTAGATTAACATGCTGGAGGCTCATTTATCTGTAACTGGTCGCCCCCCCCCCACCCGTGGCGTGGCTGCAGACCTGCCTGTTGGAGAGTACCTAAGGAGCCTTTGAATTCTAATGAAATGAGTTGTGAAGAAGGACGTGGCCCCGCAGCGTTCTCCAGCCCCTCTCGGTTCCCTGCCATGTCTCCTGAGGGACACGCTTTAAGTTCCTGTCCTGACAGGGTGGTGTTTTCCCCCGTCAGGCTCAAGCACGAAACATAAAACTGATGAAGTGCTCAACATCCTGCGGATCACCTTTTTTCCTTCTTGAGAGGGTAGTGAGATTTTATTAAAGGTCCTCGCTACGCTGATTGTTTACGGTGCAAGGTTTTTTGTTTTTTTTTTTAATTTGGCCTTGTCTTCTCTCCTTGAAGTAATCTGAACTAACTTATGCACTCAGTATAAAACTGCTTGTGCTTTGGGGCAATGTATATGATCTCCCCCCCTCATATTTATCAGCACTCTAACGTTCCTCGTTAATTTGTGGCTGCTTTAGAGCTTTCTATCTAGCTGGTCTAGAGTGAGAACCGTAGATTATTCTGGTAAATTGTGGGTAAATCAGCCATGATGACCCATTAATTCCTTGAGTATTGCCCCTTCTGGATGTTTCAATGCAGCCTTTGTTCTACGGTTAGGTGACTTTCTTTCCCATTATGAGAATGTGTGGCTTTCACTTGGATTTTAAGGGTTACAGAGATGAGTCGACAAACTTTTAAAGGTACAGTCTTTGCGTAGATCACCTGAGCCAGTGCTTTGTGTTTAGAATAACAAATATTTTTAAACTTTTTTCAAAATGCTATTCCTTTCATGCAACTTTTTTGATATTTGCACCTGTGCTAATAAAAAAAAATTAGCATTTATTCCAGAATTTGTTTGAGGAAGTTGTCTCTGATTTGTTCAGTTTAAGAACATGGTTTCAGCGAAATCTGGAAAACGCTCCTGGGTCACCATGGAAACACGTCATTCTGTAGTGTGATCGGTATCCATGGACACCAGATGTATTAGAATAATAATTTAGAAACTAAAGGCCCTTTTCTGCAGAAACTGTCGCCACAGGGAAGAAATATTCCCCATGTCTCCTACTTTTGGTTTTCAGAAATTTTCTTTGGACTCTTTATGAATCTTTCAACATGAAGAATAATTTAGCAGTCCCCCCCCCCAAATGGTTATAGCTGGCTGTTTATTAAGCTCTGTAATAGAACGATGAAGTGTGCGTAAAGAGTCTGGTCTTGACAAACGAGAAACGTGCAGGCATCGGTGCAGGTTTTTTATTTTTTTAGACCGTCATGGAAGATGAACACGGCCAAGCAGAACGTGTCAGTTAAACAGCCCCACACACATCAGGACACCTACAGCTGTGCTCTTTGGCCTGCTGGGAATGGCCTGGATCCTTTGTATCTGTTCACCTTTTCACTGTCATCCTGATTATTTTGACGTGTTACACCCATGCAGTACTCTGCCATGGCACATTTAACAGCACCCTTATTCTTTAAATATCAGCTTTTTACAAAAAAATTGTGCTTCTCCCCAAAGCCAACCACCCCCCCCCCTCCACAACTTTACACACTTTA
>JAACJT020023088.1:15850-26287 GCA_009936485.2 Gymnarchus niloticus | reverse complement strand
CACCCTGGGTGGGGTGACAGTCTACCACAGGGCACAAGGCAGTGGACACCCTGGGTGGGGTGACAGTCTACCACAGGGCACAAGGCAGGGGACACCCTGGGTGGGGTGACAGTCTACCACAGGGCACAAGGCAGTGGACACCCTGGGTGGGGTGACAGTCTACCACAGGACACAAGGCAGGGGACACCCTGAAGAGGATGTCAGTCCATCACGGGTCATATACATGCACACACTCAGACACAGAGGACAAATGACATTTATATTTATTTTTTGAAACTCTTGTCTATACTAACATACAAGTGAGACAAACAATGTAAAAAAGCATACAGTGGCCATTAACCAGTTAGGTGCAAGTGTTGTTAGGCTAAGTGTCCAATAAGAAACCAGAAACAATTGCAGGATGTTGTGGGAGAAACAGCTATGAACCTTAACCATTTCATGTATGGTGCTTACTATAGTGGGCAGCTGTTTGAATCCCATTATCTAATATATGGATCATTCTCAAGTTAAAAGTTGCATGGAATCCTCTTCAGGGGACGTTGGCCCAAAAGGAGCAAAGGTTTCAATTGTGAGTCACTGTCAGACCTGGTAATCCGACCTGTTAGCTGTACTCAAAAACATGCAGTACGATAAGTGTATCTTTTTAAAAAGTACAACTGGAGTGAAATCATTTCAAAATTTTTTTTTAATCCTGAAAGAAGAACAGAAAAGAATTTAAAAAAAATGTTGTCTCAATCAGTCATACAGTAATTCAGGAATGAAAGGGTGAAAACTTCATATCAGAAATGGTATACACAATATCCCTCAGGACAGTCTAGTGAGAGCTAAGCCTATATGCAATATACAAACACAAGAGGATTCAGCCAAGAAAAGGACTTCAAATGGAATAAGTCAACGGTAGACAGTGACTAGGGAGGGTCAGTGGTATGGGATAAAGGTTTTCTGTGGGACATATGCTGAGGTGTTCCCAAGAGAGACGAGTCTTACACCGGGACACCACAGGCCCAATGGCTTGTTGAGCCGTGGAAGCCGCCTGAAAGCTTAAAGCCATCAGTTCAGCTGATTGCATGCCTTTGGACCATGAGGGGAAACCTTTGTGATACAGGGAGAGCGTGTACACGCACACACAAAACCAGAGTGGGATTGTGGGCCCAAGCCTACAGATGTCGGGCAACTGCTAACCACTGAACAACCGTGCCGTCTAGCGATGTCATCCAGGTACCAAAACAAACATTCATCATGGATGAAGAGTTTTAGTCTACAGTCATATCAGGTTAATGGGTAAATGATCCTAAAACACAAACCTCAGGCCTACTGTAACATACACTCTAGCTGCAGAGCTGGCATATAATCTTAACTATGCAAGACGAAAGACGCACAGGCAGAACCGTCAAGCATTGCGAAGCGAAACGTCAGCCGAGCAAAATTTCCCCGAAGAATCGTAAGCACGTTTTAATGCCGTCCTTTTCAAATGAAAATACTCGCTGGCATCTTGCAGAACTCAACAAGCCCCCAGCATGTGAGGATCCTTTAAGGAGATATGCCATACCGTCTTTTTTGTAACGGTATATCAACGCACGTTCTTGGCAGGCAATTAAGCGTCATGTGGGAGACGCAGAGGGAGAGTTCGACGATACTGGAAGCTTTCCGCACGTTTGGTGGTTTCGAAGAGGGAAACAAAAGGATTATTATAAGGAAGCTCCTGCATCCGTCATCGGCAGGCACCGGAGTAGAAGCCTGGCCCTCAGCCTTCCTGACGTTACTTTTATTGGTTTTTATAAGCAGTAAGCCAAAAGAAAGAGTTACAGTTAATCAGGGGAGGCATCTCGGAGCTCCCTCTTATAAGACATGTCCATGAAAGAACTAAAAAAGAACAACAGTTGCTCCCACACATAAATCACACAGCTGCCTTTAAAAACAAGGATATTTCCGTTCACACCATTAAATAATTTTCTATATAGTGCGCCATGCACCCCAGGGCCATATTGCCGATTTATTTTGGTTTGCAGTGAGATGCGAGTCCTCGGTAACAACATACCAGTAATGAAGATACACTTTCTGCTCGCAGAGAAAGCGAACGCTGGTGTGACACTTCTAAATCTGATCGCTTGACCTCTGACCGTCACATACTGAGCAGGTCTCTTGGGTGGCACCAATGTCGGCATATTTGTCACGCAGATTTGACAGTGCTGACTTTTCTCCATCTGTGCGAAAATGGCTCTTTATTTGATCTCTGACTCACGGCTTCTGCTGAGCGAGACGGAGCTCGGGGATTGGGGGGGGGGGGGGGGGCACCAGTCGGCTTTGCAGGCACTGCGAGTGCGAGTTAAGGGGCTTTAGTGGAACGGCGTGATCGCCGATGACTCCGCCACCCTTAATGCACCATTCTGTCGGATTCTGTCCGTTTTGCAGAGACCAGCTCGATGTGGCCGTGCTCTCCCCCACCCCCCTCATCTTCTTGGGCTTAACGGCTCTCCCCCAGGGTTTGGGCTCAATGAGGCTTCAGGTTCTGAGGACCAGCTCCATTTCGGCGTCTCGACTGTGTTCCTTTACATTTGTGCCAAACGCATGCACTTGCCCGTTCACCGAAAAAGTGGCCTCCCAAATCCAAAACTCCCAGGGTACAGCAGTGTTTGCTCTCATGAGGGTCTGACACACCCCACCTGCTACCTAACGGTGTGCGGCGGTACAGAACTGGATCCCGACACCACAGTGATCATACTGATTCACTGGGCATAGCAGAAGCCTTATAGAGGCCTGTTTTCGGAAAACAATGGCGTTCACTCTACACACAGCCTTACAGCCTTGGCATTTTCCTTCCCAGGATGAATCCTCCACAGCCCAACCCACCATAATGATCTTCTGAGCCTGACCTGACAAAATTCCTCAACATTCTTTGCGCCCCTGGACGGTGACCCTCATTGTACCTTCCATCAATTCAATTTCCCCAGGGAACCCTTTTCTTAGAACCATTGCATAACTGCACTCGGGAAAAAGATGGCCAATCACTGGCTGATCAAGCCAAGTGATGCTCATAGTAGGTGGAGCCAGAGAGCATCCGGAACTCGTCCCACTCCCAGGGGGATAGCCTCTGGGGGGCAACCCCACCCACATTTTCAAATGCATCTTCGTCTTCTAATTCCTTCTTTTTTTTTTTTACAAAGTTTCTTACATTTTGCAGCCCTGAATAATTCAAGGTGTGAGTTCCCAGGCCATGAAAAATTCAGACAAGCAAAATGCATAATTAAGTAGGGAGGAGTGCAGACTTTGAAGTGAGAGGCTCTCATTTAGAGGATTATAGGGGGACCACACACTTTTTACCATCTCTGATCCCTGTAGGGTCTGTCCCACCCGAATCCCACAGTATCTATACCCTTAGACCTTTCTTGGTATCCCTGAGACACACACACACACATAGACACACACACACACCACTTGCTGGACATTTCCCCCACAATCTCATTGTTACCCATATATCCCCCACATTCTGTAGGTCGCAGTGCTTCAGACACTGAGGATGCTTCATCGTTTAGTCGGTTTTTATAAAAACATCACCCCAGCTCTCCCCCACTCTGTGCGAGCAGGAGAAAAAAAAAACAATAAAAATTTCACCCAAAGTGTTAGGAGAAGCACGCCCAGACGCCTTAAATCCTGTCATATCTGAACCCCATCTTCCGCAGGCTTTGGTGGTAAGCAATGCTAATCGCTGCAGCTTCCACCACCATAGCATCGATGTGGCGGATAAACAGAAGAAGCATTTCTAACTCTGGCTCCGCTTCCTCCATAAACCCCCCAAAGCGCTCCTGGCCCACGCCTCTGTCCTCACATCCTTATTTGTCTTGGTCCCTCGATCCGCTTTCAATTTGTGAAGATTTTGTTGGGCACAAAGGGATTTCAGGCCTTTTTCGGGAGACTCTGAGTCCCCCCTTCTGATGCCGCGAATGCTCTGCCAGCAAAATGGGTCAGTGCATGATGCAACAGCAACTCCACGCGAGGCCACAGGAGAAAGGTGAGGGCAGTGCCGAGGGGTGGATGGTAGGGTGGTGGTCTGATATAGTTATGCCGATATGGCTGGGTGGTGTTACGGTGCTGTCTTTGGGTGGATAGCAGGGTAGTGTTATAACCATGTTTTGTAGTGTATCGTAGGGTGGAGCTGTGGTCTTATGGTTGGAGGGTATGGGGGGGTGTATGGATTCGGTAGTAGGACATCGCTATGGGGTAAATTGCAGGTGGGTGATTTGGGGTTGATGTCAAGGTGAAGCTATGTGATACATGGTAGGGTGGTGGTGTAGTTACAGTTGATGAGATGGAGGGGAAAGCTTTTTCTCCAACCCCCCCGCTTCCTGTTCAGCTCCTGTTTGTCTGCGCTCAGGCTGCAGGTAATGACAGATTTACTGACAGATACACAGAACCTACACAGGCAGATTCACTGATAACCATACCTGTCAGTCAAGGCTTATGCTCAATTTATATGCCCATTCCTGGAAAGAGAGCACTGGAGAGATGGAGCTTAAATAAGGAAGCCTGGATGGAGAGGAGGAGGCGGATGCGATTGATTCAGGTACAGTAACGACGAGACGGAGTCTGCGTCAGCTGTTAGCGCAGCCTCTCCGGCTGAAATCCACTCCGGTCGCGGTCGTTTGAAGACCGCACCGAGCTCCTCCGCACACCTCCATGGCAGCGGCGGTGTGAGTGGCCATCGGGCGTCGTGTGAAATGTCACACACTCGCACACACACCAAACGCAGACACATCAAGAGCCTCGGTAATCAAGCTGCTCCCCTCCCACATCCTCAGCCCAGAAAAAGTCACTCAGACGGCTCAGAGCGAAACATCAGCGGGAAGGATTGTGATATAATATGTCATTATTTGTGGTATATTTATGAATCCGCTGTGCTCTGAATAGCCTTCCACAGCAGCTGAAACCCAGCCACCAAAAATCCATCTAAGGACGCAAAACCTACCTAGGATTTTTTGGCCAGGCTGAGCATGGCATGTATTTGAGGGATAGGTTAGTTAATTCAAACTAAAACATCTGCTAACCCGTGACTGAGGCATGTCCAGAGACCCCATCAGGCATCAAACTTTCTTCCCTCACCCGCACCGGCTTGTTCTACAAGGGGGTATCTAAAACCTGGGGCACTCTGCAACTCCAGCCAGTTTGGGTCCCACTGCCACCTTGACTTTTTTTTCCGGTCTACCTCGAACACACGAAGGCAAACGGCAACATTTTACAATCGCTAACCACACAACAATGCACACACTCACATACAGACCCACAGTTTGGCAGCAACAAACAGACAGAAAGTATAATATTAACACCCCAAGCCCTTCAGGTCATCCTGACGTGCTATTGCCCACCCAGAGGGTAACAGATTAGGCTTCCTCCATTTTCGGCTCCCAGTTGGAACACGGAAACGGCACGTCCCCCCCCCCCACAAAAACACAGTGGTCTCGACTGAAATGCCACGCTGTTTTCTATGCCAGTGTGGTAATTGCGTGTCACTCTATGTTAACTGACGTGTTTGTTCTCCCTTGCGGGATGAAAAGCGCTTCACTGGAGTCATGGCAGGGGGCACGGGCCTGTTTCAGACAGAAAAAAACGATCCCAGCTGTGGTATCACCGTAAGCAATGAGGCCTTCTCTTTCACAGGATGGCTGCACCGGGGCCCACTGCACTGGCCACAGGCATCAATATCATGCATGTCAGAGCCGGTATGTGTGTGTTCTTCACAGCTCTCCCAGAGTCTCTGTTCCTCTACGGACTATGCCACAACAAAAATGCCACCCTAGGCCTGTCAGTTGGTAACTCGCTAAAACTGTCAGTCTGTGACTCACTGGCTGGCATATAGCAGGCATATTTCGGAGTGCTAAGGTTCGCAGAACTATTCGAAGTTAAACATAGGTGAGGTGTAGCTATGGTGGAGAGAGACAGTATGTTGCGGCAGTGTGGCTGCCAGCAACCAGTTCGGACCTTGGGTCTGCAGGAGGCTGTTCCCGGTTCTGAGAGAGAGTCTGGTAGCACAGGCCAGGGTGTCAAAACAATGTCCTCCAGCTAACAGCCATTCGGAAGATGCAAGGAGAAGGAAGGATGGGAAACATTGATCATAAGGAAAGGAAGGAACATTAACGAGAACATAAAATGGCCTCTCACCGCTCTTTGGAACAGCCATCTATCAGTTGCCTCATACATCAATTTAACATAAGAGTGATCTACATGGACTGGCTTCCTATCCAGGGTGTACCCTAACTTTGTGCCAAATGCTGCCTGGGATAGAATCCAGGCTCCCATGACCCTGACCAGGATAAACTGTTAGAAGATGGATGGATGGATGGATGGATGGATGGATGGATGGATGGATGATCTACGCATTTCCTAAATATTGTTGGATATATTTCATATATTGAAAGCTTTATACAATCTACTATCTCCAAGATTTAAGTGACCCCTCTTTACTTAAATCCTTTTTCGGAATGCTCTTCTCCATTTCTGCTGTGAATGCTCCCCTCTGTCTGACGATACTGCATCCACACCAACACATACGAAGCTTTTTTTCAAAATGTTATGAATTCTCAATGTACACTTGATACATCACATACTAACTTGCCGAACGTGTCTAAATACTTTAATTTCAGAAGGTATATTGAGTTACTGCAGCATACAGAGGAAATGAAATATAAAATGGCTTATGACTCTCACCTGCAATTCTCCAAGCTTAAATGTTACTCACTGTATTCATTCACCACATGGATTTCCATTAAACACAGCAAATTATGAGCTTTTCACCAAGAAAATAACAGATTTCTATCAAAAAGCTTTATTTGAAATTTGTGTTTCTGTGGTTATTAAAATACACTTTCACATCAACATCATCTTTCAGATTTTCCAGACATCCCTGAGGGTCTATAAATATTAGTGCTGTTTCTGTTATGTAAGTTGTATTCATGTTCAACTTGTTTGCCCCAGTTGTGAGTTCACCTTGAAATTACCTATACCTTAAGGTATGTGCTCTTGCCTAATAATAGGAGTGGAGTTTGGTCTTGCAAAATGATCAATCAAAATTTGAAACCACTGTATATTTGTAAGAGAGAGTGACTGGTTGAGTTTTGTATGTGAGGTGCCCACTGTCATGTTCTGGGATTGATCTGCTGATGACAAGAGTTAATCTTTTCCAAATCCAGGTTAATCTCAATCAGCATCTCAAAGTTACACTCATTTTGTGTGATAATGGGATTCCTTGTCTTGTGCTTCCTGTTGAGACTCATGTGGGCCTTCGGAGCTCGCCTGGAGTAGCGCAACCAGAAGAACCAGAGGTCCACAGCTCAGACAGGTGCATCAGTCAAGCGATTAGTTCTAACCTACAGACTGCCCCTACTTAACCCATCAGTCAGTCTGTTAATATGGAACTAGTGGCTATCTCCTGGACCATTAACCCATAAAAGTGGATGTTTACAGACTGGCAAATGAGCACGGATTAATCATACCCAAATGATGGACTTGTAGTTTTTTTTTTTTTTTCCCAGAATACCCCTTAATTATAGCAGACAACTCACACTGAGTGATTAACACCCACTTAGCTCATGTTCAGTTAACACGCAATGCAAAGACCTGAGCTGGCCGACTGGTGGTCACATGACACGCGGGCCATGTGACAGGAGGGATCTCTTTTATTCTTCATGACTGATCTGCTGCTACCATCCACAGATGGAGTCACCTTGGAGCTACACCACTACCTGTCGCTGCACTCCCTACTCCCAGATCAATGTGAGGTTGAGTGGATCGTTTTTCACGAGCTACTGGCATCGTCAGCTGAGTATCACATCAACCTTCAGTCCTCCGAACCTCCGTCATTAGCCCAGCCCACTACCCAATGCCCAGCAACCCCGAAACTCCCCTGTCCACGTGGCACTGACTCAAGAAGTGGTTGCCCTTAGCAACAAATTTTGACAAAAGGAGTTTCATATGACACGTGGTGGATGTTAAATCTAGTGATGGGACAAATGAGGCTTCAAAACCCACGAGGGGTGGGAGTATCCAGTATTGATTGGCCGTTTGGCATTCTCCCACCCACTAAGGGTTTTGAAGCCTCAATTGTCTCATCACTAGTTAAATCTATACATCTAAATCAAGTAGAAAGGTCACATTTCTGCCAGGATGCAACCTTACCGGAAACCAGAATGTCTCTTGCCAGCTTTTCACCCAGGAACGATGGAATGATAGAACATCTTGGAGAACCGATTAGGAAGGGCCAGGAGGTCTGGAGTAGTGATCATGCTTAGGCCCATCCTGGAGCAGGAGACCATCTTCCACTGACAGCAGGAAGTTATCACGCAAAGCATGGCACCTAATTCAGCATCAGGCAAATGCTGACATTCAGAAACTTCAAATGATTGACCTCCCAATGCAGAGACGGGTTTCAGGCTCCCTGGAGGATGACGGGCAGAGAGACGTGAGGATCTAAATAACTCCTCAACAGCATGGGGTCTGAAGGATCTTGAGACAACACTCTATCATGGGAAGAGTACACCACAGCACCTCCCAGGATATGTTCATGAAATCCACCATTATGACATCCACTCCTAGCATTAGGACCTCCATACACACACCTGTGGCACCGGCATTCTACACAACACTGGGCAGTGGGGTGGGGGTGGGGCAGCAAGGCTGAGAATCTCGTTAAACGGATCATCGTGCCGATGCCGGCTCTTTGAAGACCCCCGCCCTGATAAAGAGGGTGGGATGTGGGGAGCTTCCCCACTGAGAGCGGCGGGACAGATCAGAAGTCTGGATAATCCAGACAAGGGGATTAGGGCAGGGAATCAGGAGGGAATATTGGGGGGAGGGGGGTCGTGTTGGGAGGATTCATCAGTATATGGAAGCAGTAGAACGACAGCAGCTTCAACAATTCGGATTTTAGAGTACATACACAAAAAGTCTCCCTTCTCAATCACACGCACACACACACACACACACACACACACACACTTTAATTCACTAACTGACAAGTGACATGTGTGCACAGCATTCATACACACTCCCAAACACGTACATAGACTGTTTACGCACAGTTCGTGTACGACACATCTCCTCATCACAGCCACCTTACATGCTATGAAATTACTGTTAGGGTCTCCTCAGGCCAACATAAACCTCCCCAGGCTCTACGAGTGTCTCGCGGTGGGGGTGTCAGACCACAGACTTAACATGGTCACTGACACGGTGGTCATGTCAGACTGTCAACAGAACACATTAATACAGGAGTGACAGACATTACACTGGCACAGCCATGCTCAGCCCCAGGGGCTGGGGTATACAGCATGAAGAGGTGACTGTTTGACTCACCCCCCTTGGCTCGCAGTCTGCCCTGCGCCTTGGCCTGGTGTGAATCCAAAGGTCCATCGAAGAGCACGGCCAATAGTAGCAGCAGCTGGTACGCGGCAAGGAGACCGCGCTTCACCCCAGCCGACATCGCCGTGAGTTTCCTCCAGCGGCCAGGACCGCCGCACTCCCGCCACACAGAAACCCCCACCCCCCCCACCCCCCCACTCCGCTCCGGGACGTGGGCGCGTCAGCCAATCGAGAGCGCGGGAGAGGGTGGGGGGGCTCTCTTGCCGTGTCCCCCCGCCATCCTCCGTGGCAGGACCTCGCAGTGTGGGAGTTCTTGACGGCGTGCTGGGCTCACTGCTCTCCTGCTCACTCTTAACTCTAGATGATATTCTCAAAGGTTTACTTGCTACACCCTACACCCTCCATGTTAAGCCCTACACCCTCCACGCTACGCCCTACACCCTCTACGCTAAGCCCTATCCTCCGGACTCTGCGTGCTTGGCGCCACAATCCACGCACAGCAGCTCATCGACTCTGCTTGGACGCGTTGCGTTGCCTTCAATACAGCGCCAGTGGCTCCTCTAGTAAGGCAGTAACCAAGGAGAGAGGAGGAGGACTGAGAGAGGGAGTGGGAGAGAGAGAGAGAGAGAGAGAGGGAGAGAGAGGGAGCTGAGAAGGAAGCAGGGAGGTGAGCAAGGAAGCAGAGCACACATAAACAAGTGCAACTGATATGCAAGGAGTGTGCAGGTTATGGGACCAGATAAACGTGTCCTGGCAGGATGTCCGGAGATTTTCAGATTATACCCACCTTTCTTTTCAACACACAGCTACACACCTCTCACTACCACACACCTGAATGGGAAACATACCTCAGTTTCTCACACTTTACCATACTGCAGATGTCAGTGCCATATACCTTACTATACTACACACCTCAGTACCACACACCTAACCACACTACATATCTCACTGTCCCACACAGCTTACCATACTACACACCTCACAGTACCATACACCTAACCACACTACACACCTCACTGTCCCACACAGCTTACCATACTACACACCTCACAGTACCATACACCTAACCACACTACACACCTCACTGTC
>JAACJT020023088.1:0-15603 GCA_009936485.2 Gymnarchus niloticus | reverse complement strand
ACACACCTTACCATACTACACACCTCACAGTACCACACACCTAACCACACTACACACCTCACTGTCCCACACACCTTACCATACTACACACCTCACAGTACCATACACCTAACCACACTACACACCTCAGTACCACACACCTAACCACACTACACACCTCACTGTCCCACACACCTTGAGGCCACACAAGATATTGTGTGTCTGCTGTAATCCTTCAATCAAAGTGTCTTCTGTAACTCATTATATAAGGTTCTGAACTAAAGTCCTTAAAGGTAAACAAGTTTTTTCTGGACACAACTGCAGCTCATTGTACACAAACACAGCATAAGAAAAAAATGTGTTTATAGTCACTTTTCCATATTTGGCAAAAAGTTAATTAATTTTTTTCATGTTTTACTCACATGTAACCCGGTCCAAGCATCCTAAAATTTTCATTCTGTCTGCATCCTTGGAGGTGGGGGGGCCATGCTCATGAAATGTAAGGAACAAAAACACTTTGCATCTACACATTTTCCCAAATGTCAGCTGCCAGCGAGGGAAGCTGGGTATATTTAGACACCGGTACGTCAGCACCTTCTGTGCTGTTTAAAAGGGATGTTAGGAACAGACGCAATGGCAGAGGAAGGAATTTTTAGCCCACGGGAGTCAGAAACCAATCATATCTAATCACACACACAGCAGTGTGATCGCTGTGGCCATGTCCAACATATCCTGCTGTGCCGAAATGGGGATGAATCAAGGCAACTCTGTTCCTTGTTGATATTACCTAACTTTATTTTTTTAAGGTTCAAGTTGAGGGTCTGACAGCAGCTTTCCAGGCAGGAATTGTAAATTTCAGCTTTCCAGTTTCCAGAAGAGTCTACTTTCACGAGTGTCATGACACAACCATCCTTAGGGAGGTTTTATGAAGCAAATGACACCAGTGCCCCCCCGCCAAATTTGAACCTGCATCCCCCCCAGAT
The DNA here is from genome assembly GCA_009936485.2 of Gymnarchus niloticus. Lineage (NCBI taxonomy): Eukaryota > Metazoa > Chordata > Actinopteri > Osteoglossiformes > Gymnarchidae > Gymnarchus > Gymnarchus niloticus. Next base: position 14,641 of record JAACJT020023088.1, on the reverse strand, counting down.
AACCAGCAAGTGTACAGACAGACAGAAAGGGAGATGCAGACACAGGCACACAAACCCACTCTCTGTCTCTCTCTCTCTCTCTCGCACACACACACACACACACACACACACACACCCAGGACTGCAGGATTTCAGCAGCACTACAAAGATATACCTCCACCTGGAACCTGTTTCACCTCTCAGGTTGAACTCAGGACCCCCTCCTGCTTCAGCAACCCAATTAACGAAGGTCATCAGTGACACGCTCGGCCTCACGCTCTCAGTTAACAACACCACCGCCTGCTCTCATACAGACGCACCATAGACGCACCCACACACACCAATACTGTGCAGCCATCATAAAGCTTTCTCTCTGACATACGGTATATAAAAACACACTCTCTCATAATTCAGAAATATGTAAGAATAGTTTCAGTCTTGTATTTTTTATTGGAAATATATATTTAATCACAAACAATGAATCACTCAAACATTAACGTAAATACATAATAGACACGAGATACCACCAGTTAAATATACTGGTCCTTCACTATTAAACAAGCACAAACACCATGAAAACAGCTTGGGCACGTCGCCATGCTTGAGGTATGCTGTCATACATGTTTTGGGACACACTGTCACACATGTATTTAGACACGTTGCCACACATACTTGGAATATGCCATCACACATGCTTGGGACACGGGTTTGTCTGTGCTGTGCATTCACATATTTCACCAGCCGTTCCTCTGGCCATCCACAGAAAGTGTCACGGGCTGGGGTTGCCACATGTCATCGAGCATCACCGTGTGCCATCGAGTGCGAGAATTTGTCACCATCGCCAGCCATGCCTGTGAGCTAACGGCCTGACCAGCATTTAAGAAGAAGAAGACAGACAAGTTAGCCAATGCCACATCCATTTAACAAAAGCACTGATAGTGGGGGGGGGGGGGGTTAACACTCCCTCAAAGAAACGCTAATACAAAATCATAGGCTGTCTGGTTGAGGACCATTTGGCGGGAATCGTTTTCACAGGTGCCTAGTCGCCATCATTGTCAAGATCCATGTATTAGCCACAATAACTGTGGAATGACGTTAGCTGGCCAACAGGCGAGCAGGCTTCGACACCTATGGGTTAAACCAGAGACGGGGGTGGAAAAGCCTGTGGACACAGACGAGAAAATAATTGTAACTCTAAATGCCAATTTAACTGAATCCTTTTCCAGCACCTTGGGGACTGTTCTGGAGTCATTTAGCTGCTGAATAATGACCTCATACACAACGTTTTTACAAACATGCTGATAACGCTTTTCCGAAAACAAAACCGCACTGGTGGCTCGAGTGCATTATTCCTAGTACGTTCCGTTGCTGTTGTGTGAGTGTTTCTGTGGAGTATTGCAGCCAGTCCACGGGGAACATTGTTGTAGTGTTATTATAAGGTGGGGGTAACTCTCAAAGCTGTAATGAGCTCACTGAGGCTCCTCAAACACACAGCAAGCTGAATTTACTTTAGACAAATATAATCTGTTGTACTTCTGTGTACACTCAAATCTCACGAGGACTTCAGTTTAACCACAGCTAGATGTGCTGAAACCCCTCCTCCCACACACAACATAAACACACAAAATTCCCTGAGCTGGGGTTGTGTGTGACTGACAGGTTGCTATTGTTGTGTGACAGCTATTTATAGAGAATTACAGTCTTTTTTGAAATTTTTATGGACTACTCATACAGCTCCTATTTGACTGATCTGACTTTTAACAGCTGTGGCTTTCCACAAAAGGCCCAGTTCACACCCCCTCATGAAACATTCCACGATGAGACCACGCCCCCTGAGGCCATGTAGCAATGTCAGTTTGCCTACCACATACAGCTAGAACTGTGACACTGATCTTCGTTGAATTTCTCCGGCTCCTGAAATGAGGGAAACTAGAGCATCATGCCTGTTGATCATCCCCATAGCACAAGGAATCACGCCAGAGAAATGATTCTTTCGAATGCAGTCCCAGGGATACAGGCATACAGCAGTTCAAATCAAGCCTGCAGATTTACTTGATATAATCTTAGGCAAATCAGACCTTATTTGTCAGATTATGCAACTGAGCTACTTGCTCAGCCACTTGCTATCTCATAGCTAGGCTAGGATAGGCTACTGCAACTCCCTGTTGTCAAGCCACTCCAGATGATTCAAGCAGCACATCTTATCTAGCCGAAATACTCCCATGTTACACCTCTCTAGGTGCTCCCATCAATTCCAGGTTCCTGATGCTGGCCGTCAGAAAAGTCAATGGACTGGCACCATCCTTCATCGACTCACCCTTCAAAACCTCAAACTCCATCTCACCCTCTTCATTCAGCCAACCAGCACTGCTTGGTAAAACCATCTCCGAGCAAGAAGTTTTACTGTAGACAATTCTTGGGTGTGGCCCGACAATAATGGAACGAGCTGCCCATCTACATCCAGTCAGCAAACTCCCTAGTGACCTTCAAGGAAAGCCTCAAGACGCATCTCTTCTGGGAAGACCTCTGAGTCATCCGACAACTGACCTTTGTCACTCTTCCCCTTGTTCAAGCTCTGATCTCAGAAGTTTTTGTGTTAATCTACTTGTACTTTAGCTGTGGTTTTGATTCGAAATCACTTCTCGCAGGAGACGTGTAGCTCCTGCTCGAGTGTTAAGCTGCACTTTGTTGCTGCTCCCTCACTGGATGCTGATCCCAGCTGCACTTGTATCTGCTGAACTGCTGTATACTTGCGATGGGTCTGCCTCTCTGTATGTCACCTTGCACAAAAGCGTCAGCCAACTTAATAAAATATTAAATGTTAATATGAAAAGTATCAAGTACATCAGAATGCTTACTTCTCCAGCCACATCCAAGTCAAGGGTCAACAGGATTCAACAAACAAAAGAATAAACAGAAACGGGCAATTAGCTGTGCGACAGTGATTAACGCTAAAGATGACTAACGCATTGACACAATACTATTCACATACTGAGGCAAGAACCCTTGAAGGCCCTCTGCACCCCCAAAAAGAGGTATTTGAGAGGCCAGATAAGGTATTTGAGGCTCCACCTCTTTCCACTATCTGACTGAGAGAGGTGGGCTGAAGGTTTGGGCACAAATTAGAGCACCGATAACCAGGAACTGCTCTGTTCCATAGCGGCCCCAAGGATAAGGACTTCACCAACATACATTTCACTCGTATTCATAAATTCATGCCAGTTTTATGTCAATAAATGTTTTTTCTTGTGAGGCATTGAAACTCAGAAACTAATTAGCCAGTCGCTGCATATTCTCAGTTGACTGTTGTGTGCTGTTCTGTGAGTCCACGATAACCACCACCCCTCCATGCTTACGGCTGGCTGAATGTGTCCTTCCTTTTCTCAAGAAACTGAGCGATGTGCTATTTTTAGCGGTAGACATAAAGCTTGCCTTATGCTAAACACCACTTGCAGGAACGAGCCGGACATTCTTTGATTTCCTAATTATTCAAATGCTTGTGCATCAAAGTGTGAACTGGGCAATTTTGAGCAAATAACTAATTCCAAATTTTTTTTCAGTATTACGCACAACAACCACTTATCCAGTTAGTGCCTCATTTTTTGACTCTAGGTGAATACCGACGTAAAAACAAGGAGATAATGCAAAAGCTACAGAGAACTAAGGGTGGGAATCAACCCCACAACCCAAGGGACACAAGACCACAGGGCCCCCCACTGAGCCACCATGCCACAACATTATGACCAGTTTGAATTAACATGCATGTTGAGTGAAAATTCCTGGCCTCACTAATCAGTGAAATACTATAATATGACAAGTATGTAATGGGAATTTAATTGCCACTGTATCGGTTTTCACCTTAGAAGGAATGAGTTAATTTTCTTCAAATAAAAATGGAACAAATTTGTACAATGAATTAAAACAATGAGTGCTGTGCAATCCATTTTCGGTTGGCAAGTTTCTTTTAATCATGTCAGTCTTGTCATTCCACCATCACAGTTGTGCCCCTTATTATTTCTGACTAGCAGAAACCCAGTTTAATACGTAGGAAAAAATTACAGTGCGATGTCAGCTGCCACATTCCGCACCCCAGCGCGATGCGAGTCAGGCAAATCATTCAATCAGCGGCTCGTTAAAGGCTAATTAATTAGGGGCTCAGCCTCGACGGCTTGCTCACACAGCACGCTACCAGGACTGGGGCTGCAGAACGCGGTATAGCGACACATGTAACGACATCGCGCACGATTAGCATATTTTCACAGCACGATATGAGAGGAAGGCGGCACGCGGGTCTTCGGGAGGCGGTGAAGGAACACGGAAAACGAGCTGTAGTTTGAACTCTGCTGCTCGCGGGCGCCACATCTTGGACACATGAATCTGGTTGGATAGCGGGCCACATAACGCCTCAACAGTCTCGACCAGCCGAGGTGGTCGTGGTGGGGGTGCAGTTGGTCACCTTTTCTCCTTCCCACGCAGGAATGAGTGACCAGAGAAAGACGAAAGGCAGCACGGCTCAGAAAGCTGACTTCGTTCGCACAGCCTGTTCGCTGCTTCCGGCCCATCACTCGTCAGAGAGCATGTCCCCTGTGTAAACATGCGTGCAAGAAACTCGTAATGACGGGTTGAGCGCCAAGGCCGGGCAGAGACACGGTTAATAACTACTCTAGTATGGCTCACCGGAACGGGTTTTCGCTGACGCATATAAATGCGCGGGACAGCAGAAACTGGGGACAACAGCAGATATTGGAGATTACTTTGTTTTAGTCCAGGAGAGACACTGGGAGAACCAAACGAGGGACATGTAGAAAGGAAACCATACAGGAGCAGAGGAAGACATACAGGAGCCAGAATGACAAGGACAGAGGGTGTAAAACGTAAACACACGGTGATGGTTGCATCATTATCTGTGTCTCATTCATACTAGATTAAACACCAAAGACACACAAAAGATTTTGTGAGACCCCTGTCTTTGAGCGAATTATCCGACCAGACAGTTGCAATTCATCTGAACCATTCAGAACCGTGTCCAACCACGCAACGGTCCAATGTCTGGGGTTAGGTTACTAAAATGCAACAGAGCTCATGGTCAGCTAGCCGCTGAGGTGCTTTCAGGACTGACGCCTTTTCCAGCACCCTTTGCCATCATTGCACGCTTGCTGACTTTCCATTTCATGAAACAACATTTCCTGTAATTAATCTAGATTGTACCATCAAGCTGTTTAGACATATGCCTGGTCTAATTTTAACAGTGCCCTCCAGTGGCCTTGAGAGGAACTAAATAACCTGTCTCCAGTTGGATGGACAGTGCTTCCAGGAAAGAGCATGATATACAAGCCAGAAGGCTCACAGCCTACAAACAGGACGGCCAAATAAAGACTCGACCACACAAAGAAACTGTCAGCTATCCTTGAGTTGATTCTATCTTGTTATTTCACATAAATCCATGTTTGACACAGCTTGTTATAGAAAGACAGTGAGCATGCTGGTGAAAAAACAGAACTGCCTGGTTAGCTCAAATATATACGAACACACAAAGGGGACGACAGTCGATGAGACAAGGTGGTGCGCCTCACCGAAGATTGCAAATTTCTCTGCTTTCAAAAGATAGGGTGAGAGGACAGTGGGTGGAGGAGTAAATGTTACAGAAACAAAAAGCAGAGTTTGGCTGCGTGAGATTTCACAGCCTGCTAATGCCACAAGCCTCCCACCATACTGCCCTGAGCTTGCCAGGCCAGTTAGTTGGACTGCATACTTCCTTCTGTTCGGCTTCCTCCTGTGTACCCGCCTCTTCCTGTCTGCCTGGCCCTTACCGCCTCAAGCAAGTTCTCTCCATGAGGAGAGTCACGGCCAGGCTGCAGGTCTGCTCATACACAAAGGGGCCGTGTGCTCACTCTGGCATTAACACACGGCTCTGTCCTCGCTCTCTGCCTGTCCCTGGGTTCACTTCCCAGATCTAACATGGTGCCCCCCCCCACCAGCTGGTTCTACATGAGGGACACTGTCCCAGGCAAATGCAGACTGACTGGCTCAATCTGTTCACTCAGGTGAAATTATGTCTAGAACCATCTGGCAGAAGACCAGATGTCAGCAGGTATACATGGCCCACTCCAACATTTTAACATGGGCTAAACCATTACCCATGAGCCCCTGGGAGATGTTACTACAAGGTGAGCCCAAAATCAGGACATAAGTACATACATTTACATTTACATTGATTTACATCTATTTATACTGCAGATGCTTTTGTCCAAAGCAACGTTCAGCGAGGAAGATACCAAGCAGCACTGAGACTCAAAGAGCTACCTAAGGTATAAGTGCAGCTAGGCTGAGCATCCAATGAGAGACAGGAAGCAAATGCAGGCTGCAGCGCTGTGGCAAGAGCTATACATCGTCTTCCTCAACAAGGTAAAAACCTACCAGCTGAGTTTTCCAAAGCAAAAACCATGACTAAGATCCTAGTAGATGGTTTCAGAAGTTTTTGTTGAAAAAGCATAAACAAGGGGTGGTCAGTGATAGGAAAGGTCAGCACTTTAATGAATTAATAGAGGTGCTCCCGAAAGAAAAGCGACTTGAGGCCTTTATACATAAATAGTAAATGAATAAAAGTTTGAAAAGAGTGGCGCTGCTGTATCATTAAGCTTGTTACTTAACCTAAATTACAGTCCAGTACCTGGCTAAAAATTCAACATAATAATTTATCAATAACTCCATCTCTGATGGATATAATGTGGTGTGTTCATGTGAGAACCTGGAAGGTCAATGTGCCATTAGGTCAGGCTAGGGAAACTGGAGGGTCAATGTGTCATTAGGTCAGGCTTGGGAAACTGGAGGGTCAATGTGTCATTAGGTCAGGCTTGGGAAACTGGAGGGTCAATGTGTCATTAGGTCAGGCTAGGGAAACTGGAGGGTCAATGTGTCATTAGGTCAGGCTTGGGAAACTGGAGGGTCAATGTGTCATTAGGTCAGGCTTGGGAAACTGGAGGGTCAATGTGTCATGCGATCTGGCTTGGGAAACTACATTATGAACTATAAGCTTCTCTGCATCTCATACATAACCATACATTTGAAACTGTCCTTACTTAAAACAGTTACAGAAAAACGAAAAGATGATCAAAGCACCCTGTTCAGATTCAGAAAGCAAACCCTACTGCTCAAAGCTGGCACTTGTTCTGAAAGTTCGCTGATTCCAACATTGCCGGTTCTTTGTACCGGTCTGCTCACCTCCAAACTTCCTGCTTGGTTTAATCTGTGTACTTGGTAAGCCGTTTACCGTGGTGCACTCATGATCTCAGCAGGTATCGAAAGCTCTCCACAAGTGAGTTAGTAGTGTAGTTTTAGAGGCGCGGTGTCTGATTGGCTGCTAGCTGTGCCAGCCACAGAGGCATAGATTAACATGATGGATGGCAAGTGTGAACTAATCCAGTCAGTGTCATGTAGAATTTTATGGATGGAGGGGGTGAGTTTTTCGAGAGATGCTCAACTCTCTATCTTTAAGAGCATTTTAGCTGTACTTACTGTTTGAACATACTATCTCTTATGTTTGGAATCCAGGAACTAAAACTGAAGAACGGGCAGTCATGAAACTAACTCACTAACATAAACAAGAAAATGGTGGGCCATGCTATGGCTTACTACACTGCACTAAAAGGAGGTTCTAAGGAATCATGAACTCTCCATGAAAACCAACGCTCCAATCACACATTACTTGATTGTGATTCCAAGATCCATCCATCCACCCATCCTAGGCAGTACAGGGCAGGGGTACGCCATGGATGGGGTGCCAATCCATCACAGGGCACAGCTGACACACGCACTCACAGACTACAGACAATTAAGCTTACACCGCATGTCTTTGGACTGCAGGAGGAGATCAGAGTACCCGAGGGAAACCCACAAAGCACAAGGAGAACATTCATACTCCATACACAGAGAGTAGAGGCGGGATTCATACAGATTCCATTAGGAATATTAAGTAACTTTCTTCTGAGGTATGAGTGGTATATATACTGTATCATACTTCCATGACTAGTGACGAACAGGTGAGAGGAGATGCTGATTGTACACAACACTGTCTTGCACCAATCTGAAGCATGATTTGAGCATACCAATGCTCAAAAAGAATTGTTTCTGGTCCCATATTCTGAGTTACCAGGGTGTGTGAGAATTTGAGTGGACTTTTGTATGGAATTCATCGATGAATAACCGGTGCATTTTTTGGACAATATTACTTTTGTACACAACTGATATTTATTCTGCCAAAGGCTTGTGCTTTTGAAGCATAATGCTATCCATGCTGATGTCAGAGGTCTCTGTATGTTAGCTGAGAGCACAGAGGTAAGCACTGATGTTATCAGTAACTGATTTGGCGTTAACTGTTACCCACAAGTCCAACCATAGTGAACTGTCATCAGACTAAACTATTTAGTTTGTACTTAAATGCATCTGGGTCACGCACACACCAAGCCAGCCACACCCAACTTCAGCTACAAGCCAGCCACGCCCATTTTACCCTAATTCCACATCACTTGATTATTGATCCCAGCTCTGTACCATTAAAGTCTTTACATAACCTCATGTTCCCTTGCCTCACTGCAAGGTATTGTGTTTTTCCAACCATTACTGTGTGTTCTGTTATCTCTGTGAAAGTTTGCCTGTGCATGATCTCTGATAGGTCTCGGTTTGTTGCCTTTTGTCTCTCTTTTTTTGGATTTGTTTGCTGTGCTGATTGCCCATTCTGGATTTTGAATACTTCTGCCCGTGACCACGACTATGACTTTGGATCTCCCTTTGGATTTGGAAACCCTGTCTATTCCGGTTTGGACCCAGCCTGTTTCGACCCCGATTAATAAGGAGCCCTACTCTGCACTTGGGTCCAGTCTGTGTATTCATTACAATCTGGTTGTTATAGATAAAACAGAGGAAGTCATCAAATCTGATCATCCCCGTCAAGTATTTCAGCCCAGTGAAACCAAACTGCAAAGTCTAAAAATGGCACTTTTATATATTAGCTGTTTAAATAAGACTTTTTTTTATCTATGATCTTATCTGTGATCAAAGTCAGATTTTATGTTTCATACTAAAACTTGACATGACTCAGCTCTCCCTGATGGAAACTGCACCACAGAATTGCAGATTCCTCCATACTGTAGTCAAGGGTAAGACACAGGGGTCTCCAGCTTATGCTGAGGCTATTTATTTATTAACCGACCAAGCACACATCCACCTCGTTCCTTTGCTCTCAGACCTCCATCTGCAGTACTAATTAATTACTCGTAGCTGGTGATTTTTAATGTTCACGTTTTAGACAATAGCTCAAACCAAAAGGCTATGGAACCGATGCAGTTAAATGCACTTGATTTTACCTAACATCTTACCAGGCCAACTCACAATCACAGCTGTACATTATTATCAAGGTATCATATGATGGTTATATTTTGATGGAGATCAAATGATTGACATTGTGGGCTTGGATGAATGCTGTTTATTTTTCAGTATTGTTGTATGTGTCAATAAAAATAATTGGTAACCAAAAGTATTACTTTAATGTATCTACTGCTCTCAGTTTGACCGGTGCTCTAGGTCATAGACCAATTTCACACACATCCTCCACAGGTCATGATACCTTTAACTCACGGTTAGAATCCACACGAGATTTAGTGGCTGAGAAAATGAAAAGAGAGCCAATGACTTACCACGGCTATGCCTTGGAAAATCGAGCAGTCACACATGCTTAAATTAGACTTGTGAAGCTGAATAAGCAGGGGGAAAGAAGTTAACTAAGTTAACTGTCCATCATAAAATTCTTAACATTTATACGAAGGCAGTGCATATAGAAAGGCAATTATATTTTCCCCAGGGTGGTAAACGACAAAGGAAACAAGGCTGGAGTGTTGTTTTTGACTATTGATTAGCCCTTAAATGCTTTGCCGCTGAACGACTGTCTTTTTCAGGCATGTCTCTCCAATTGTGAGGAATTTATATTGTTTTTCAATGACAAACTTGCGAATGTTCTGCATCCACAATATTCACTCAGGAATAGTTTCATCTGCGGCTGCAAGAACGCATTCTATACTTAATCAACCGCAAAACACTTCCGACATTCCTAGAAAAATGGACGAAAAGGGGCTTCATAAAAGAATTACAGTAACTCCTGGCTCAGTCCTGAGATTTTAATCTCACATCGATAATATGACTAAGTCTGCCTCATCTTCTCTTGCCTGGATCACCGTAACGCTCTGTTTACAGGAGAGGACAACCCAAAAATATAAAAGATCAGATGCAGCCTGTTCTAAAAACTACAGAGAGGACAAACACGCATTAAAAAGAGGGAGCGTATTACACTGGCTGCCTGTATCTTCAAGACAGGATATTAAAAATACTGTTTTTTAAAGCCCTTAATGGCTTATCACCTCCATCCATTTCTGAATGCTTAACAGCCTGCCTTCCGCACGGAGTTCTAAGATCTTCAAGTGCTGGTTTTCTGAATGTTTGGTGGGTCAGACACAAATAATGTGGTGAAGCAGCTTTTTAGGCGTCAGAGAATCAGCATTCATGCCCCCCCCCCCCCCCCCCCCCCCCCCCCCCCCCCCGCGCCCCCCCCCCCCCCCCGCTAGCGCTATCCCCAGACTCGATGAATGGCATCGTAGTGGAACAGTCCGTGGTTTTCAATCTATTTGTTTAAGCCTGTCCCTCAGTTGTTTGCCTGTTAGTTGCTTAAAACTGGTTCTTACTGTTAACCAGTTCAAAAGATTTCGAAATTACAGCCATGAACCACAACAGTCAAGCAGATGGTTTTAGGCTAAATGTGTACAAAGTACAGACAGCAGAACTGAGGCGATGGTACAGTTCATTATATTCTTGTACCAAATACAAAAGCAACCCAGTCATTCAGCACCGCGGGCAGAAAATCAGTTGCAAGCCGCAATTGGATTCTGGGAATTTGAAACAAGCGAGCGACAGACTGCCAATAGTGCTGCACAGCTCAGAATCTGAAATGGACAAGCCTTTACAGGGCCTTGTGTGGCACAAAGGATAGGTTTAGTCTGTCGCTTATTCTCCACAAATCCCGTGCAGAGGAAACTGAGACTATCATCCCTGTCCCTCGATATTCTGTCATGTTCAGCTCATTATGACCTGACTCGACCCGTTTCGCTGGAATGTGCCCACCATTACAGTAGTTACTCTCACATACTGAGCTGTATTGCTTCATATTCTGAGTAAACCATTCCTCATTTAAAAATATCATCGCAGCTGAGAATATTTGCAAAAGAGATTGTTGTTTTGTGTAATGTAGTATACAGAGCTACATTTACATTTATCCATCTTTTGTCCACCTATCCTTATCAGAGTCACTGGGGGGCCTGGAGCCTATTTCAGCCAACACAGGGCACAAGGCTGGGGAACACCATGGACACACACGTCCACACACACGCACACACACCCTGTGGGCAACTCGGAAACTAATTACGACTGAGGTGGCAGTGCTACCCTGCCCACCTCTCCCTATATTGGCTATGACATTACAATATCAAACAAAGTTATCTTCTCAAGTAAAGCAAAGAATGATTAGGTCCCTTTTGAATCTGCCTTTTCTGTGGAAACAGTTTACATGCCTGGTTCTTTCTGCCATGGTAACTCACCTTGATTTTAGACCTATTTCTTACCAGGCCGGCCCCAATCCCACCGCAGTGGCCCACCACACTGCAGTCTGCCCGTCCGGCCACTGTGATTTTAGTAGACTCAAATTCAGCAACACATCTGGTTCTTATAAGAGTTTGGGAAACACATTTTTCGTTCCGCTTACCCATAAATGCACAGTGCTAACCACATGACTTCACCACACTTGGGAGAGTCTCGGCGACGCAGACAACGCCAAAGCCGTACGCTGCAGGGACGTATGAGAGGGAGCTCCGAAACACAGCCGTTCCTGAAGTACGGCTGTCGCAAAACACAGTCGTCTGAGCAATAAGCGCACCTTTATCGGCTCATTCAAAAGCCCCCTCAGACAACAATCGATTTGGAACCCATATTTCACATTCCAGTAGTTCCGCTCTGCCTTGGAGCTCAGAAGCTTTCCGCTCCAGTGCAGATGGACCCAGATAAAAGATGTCCTTTTCAACTCCGATTCCGTCTGGGGAATGTAGAAACCGCTGTTTTGCTGTGTGGGGAATTTTTTTTTTTTTTTTTTTTGTCCTCCAGATATGCTGCCAAGCATTTAAACAAGGATAACGTTTTTTCCTTTTCATTTTTTTTCCCTCAAAAACGAACCGGCTGAGATTGTGTCTGCTCTGGAGCACAGCACATGTGATTTATAATCTGTCCATCGCAGGCATGTGGGATGCATGATAGTGTGACCGTTTCGCTCATCAAAATGTCAGCAATGGCTTTAAAGCTGAATGCCCTTCGGAGGGTCGTTCAAATGGGCCTAATCTCAAATACGAACCATAACACGACTGGCAGAAGACCCACAACATTTTATAAGGCCCGCTCAAATTCCAAACAGACCCAGGATGCCATGCCGTGTGACCCGGAGTCCCTCACAGTGACGTAGTTGACACACAGTCTGCCACGGCCGACGCTTTCGAAGCCACTGACCACCAGTACGCCGTATGCCAAGTGTGTATGTAGGTGCGAGAGGCTGCGTGTGTTAGTTAGTTAGTTTGCAGTTTGCCCTGTCACAGCCTGGGTGTGGATAGCTGAGGCAGGATTATGGCTACATCAAACTAAAGTTGTGAAGACTGTCACAAAATTAAACAGGAAGGGGGGGCGAGGGGGTCATTAAAATTATAGCACCACAGAGACAGGACCCCAGACAGTGAGGAATCCATCGTCGGTTGTCAACTTGCCAAAGAGAAACTGAGCTGCAAGACAGGCGTGCCCAGAAGGCGTGCGGATGGGAGGATGGGGAGCAGGCGGAGCCCCAGCAGGGCACGGCAGGGCAGGGCAGAGCTACAGCTGTTGTTGTCCATATAAGGCAGGCCGAGGAGCCATGTTGGGAAAAGGGCAGGGTGGGGAATAACTGGTGAAGACATCAGAGGGCATCCATAATACAGCGTAGGAGATGGAGAGGCCTAGCCATGTTGTCACGTGACATTCTGCCCTCGGCTGGGCGAGATTGAATAGCAAAGAGCAACAGAAGGATCGTCTTCTGCTGAGGACTGGCTTCAGGACCTTCATCTCGCTCACCCTCTCCGTGTACACCCAGTGACTACAGAGGGCATTAGCGTGACCTCGTAATGCCAGGACACGTTAACGACACACTCAGACCGAGGGTCCTCCCTGAGCCAGATTAGCTTTCCCACTTTTTTGTTACCAAAATCATGCAATCCGGGACATACAAATGGCTCAGAGCAGACAGGTGAAGAAATGCTTTAAGGAAGCCGGCGAAGCTGAGGAGGAAGAGGGACGTTTTCATGTTACAGTGGAAAGACGTGTTTAGTTCAGAGATCAGGATACGTCTTCAACACACATCCGAGTCTTTCAACAAGAAACGGCACATCTTAAACCATAAAGTGAGACAAAGCCAGTGCATGCAAGTCCCATATTCCCCCTATCGTCAAATCAGCTTTTAGGGAGAAGGCCATGTAAAAAACAGGAGGAGAGCAACAGAGGAGTGAGCTGGGGAAGGCTGAAGCGTGTTCAGACGCACAGATATTTTTTGGAGATTAACTAGGAATCAGAAGAGTCCCTAGGGCAACGAGTCATCTGATCCAGTAATGCACCGGGCCAGAAAACAATGCGAGTTTGTTAACACAGTGTGCCATCTTGCATTCCCCCGCACACTCAGATGCCATCGCACAGCCTGGGCTGCAGCAGCCTGGAACCCATATTTTTGTGTAGTTTTCTCTTTGGCCTTGTCAACAGTTGCGGTTATGCAAGCACTTTGGTGTAAAAATGAAGACAGAGAGGATTAACGGGAGGTAAAAATCCCTGTGTGAAGACAGAAGCGACATAGGAGTTTACACATAAGATGACAAGGAAAGGAACTTCTGCACTATTTTATTCCTGACCAGCAAGATAGCCGTAATTGATGCATCCACAATCTGAAGATCTACACAATGCAATGTTTTTATAACACTGTGTACAAAGGCAGGTCGGAGTTCATTTTTAGGTCTCAGTTACAAATACTGCTCTTGCTGTAATCCGAGGCTGAATTTGGTTGATTTTGAAAGTGTTGCGTTAAGTGAAGTCGCACTTTGTCGACTGAGGATGTAATCAAGCTGCCGTGAAAGATCCACCACAGTATCTTTGTCTACTATAAGTGACACATTGGCCACTGGAAGACAGTAAAACCTCTCTGTGGGGTCGTTCTCCACAGATTTATCACGGCTGTTTATCGATTTCATTATGGTGCCTCTTATGTTTATTATTGTCACTGTTTACTTCTGTTTGTTAGGAGATGGGAAGCAAAACAAAAGCAAAACTGATTCGCATGAGGTTAAAATTAGGCTAGGAACGGGTAGCACATTGGTTTGGATGAATAGGCTACAATAAGAATAAAGCTAGTTTAAATCCATTAGCGACAGTGGGAGGAATGCAAGGTTCAGTGCATCAGATTGAGACTTCCTGTTTTCTGTGGTGCACACCATTGAACCCGCCCTCCCCTGTTCTCTTACTGTCTTTCTCCCTTTCATTTTTCTCCTCCCTTCCGTGCTGCTGCGTT
>JAACJT020023087.1:10100-26304 GCA_009936485.2 Gymnarchus niloticus | reverse complement strand
GGGGGGTGGGGGGGGGGGGGGGGGGGGGGGGGGGGGGGGGGGGGGGGGGGGGGGGGGGGGGGGGGGGGGGGGGGGGGATTTGGCAACAGGAGAAGAGGGTAGTGTTCAGACACGAGGATTCAGGGAATGTGAGTTGTGATGGGAGGCAGGGGAGGGTGTGAGTCAAGCCGGGAGGCAGAGGAGGCCCCGTCCTGGGGTGATGGACCCAAGGGGCAAATTAAGTGGCTCGATGTTTCCAAGAAGGGTCAAGAAGGTGGTGACAGCTCAGTCACCTCGGTCCCCAAAGCGACCTCGCCAAGACTCATCTTATACCCTACCAGTTCCATTTCTTTCTCTCATCCATTAGCAGTGTTTGCATCAAGACGTGATTCCCAGGGAACAAACCTCTTTTGTGTGAGCGCAAAAGGCTTCATGGCTTGGTTTCGTGACTTGGGTTATTCTGAAAAACTACCCAGAATTCTGTTGTTCACTGCGTTCTGTGGCTATGTCTTCTGGCCATACACTGGTTGAGGTTAACTCTTGGTGTTCCAGTTTAACACTCAGGTGCACGTTAGCTTGGACACAGTTTGATTCAGTTGGCTTCATTTCACTCGTTTGACTTTAACAACCAATAAACCAAAGGATAGGATTGCGGCTTCTGCTTTTCTTTGCCTTGACTGGTTAAACATCCTCCTGGTCTTCCTGATTTTTGTTTCTTTCTACCAAAATGTTCATCAGCTGCAGATGCACTGCCTCTTTGAGTGGAGGGTCGCCCAGGACTCGGTGCACCTTCTAAATGACATTTATGCCTGCACTGGGCCGCAGCCGTGCAGATTTCCAAGGTTGCTGCATGCTGGTCCTGACTTCCTGCCCACGCCTCACCATTCTTTGCAGCGGTAGAACTCCTGTCACAAGCTGCGGAGAGGAGCTGGCAAAGAGATTGACCCTCTTTACCTAACCATCTCCCTCCAGGATGTGGTAGATGATTTAGTTATGGACTTTATAGGGCATGCATTTCTGTTCCTCTGGTGACTACAGAATAAAAATCCTTGATTATGACGGCATCACTTCAGTCCTCACGTGCACTGGGCAGGGCCGTCCACCTAGACGCTGCCGGTGGGCTTGGCTGTATGACCTGGTGCCCCCGCCTCCCCAACTGGAGCTGTCCTGGTGACTGTTAAATGGATCTCAAGTTGATGTTTTTGAGTTGAGGTCTTTATGTCATTGGAAAGCGGTCAAATGCCGTAAAGACCAAAATGGAACACCTCAGTCCTCAAGCCCTTTGGTGTCACCAGATGTCTCGGTGGATTAAAAGGTTTGAATGAGCCGTAATACCGTTGTGATGTTTCTGATGAGTCAGAGGCTGGCTCTCCCTGCGGACTTACAGCAGAATGGCTTCCTCCACCTCCCTTCATCTTTTTTTGTGCCTCACTTGACCCGGGGCGGAGTTATCTGAGAACCCAAGGAGGGAGAACCGGCCTGTGACACGTTGATCTTTTAACGGTCAGAGCTGAGAAAACCACCTGTCATTCCCTCCACTCTCTACGTTCGCTCTCTGGGTCCAAATACCCAGTGCTGCATTCATTATCTAAGTCTATACGCTGTATAACGTTTACAAAATGCCTTCCGTTTACAAGTTTGCTATTCGTTCTTCCTGTAGCTGTACAATAACATGGCTAGGGGTTCAACGTGTCCATAAATTGCACAGGGGGAGCCAGAAAAACAGTAAACAGTGACTATTGGCTCTTCCAATGGCTCTGAGACCAGAGAGTTGGAACATCACATCCCCACCAGCCCACCCCGCATATTTAACTGCTGTGTACGTTACGACTCATGTTTCTGACTGCGTCAGGCAGCTAAAATCATTGCCACTGATTTGCACCTTACTGCCATTTTGAACTAAATAGTTTTAATAGTTTTAGTAGTTCACATATCTATTTATTCAGTCTCACATGGTTGTATTTAATGAATTTATTTTATTTCTGTTGTTTCTGTTTATTTGCTGCAAATTCAGTATATGCTAGTATTTCATTATACAACGTATTTAATTTATTTTAATACCCTCCTTTATGTGTGTCTTTGTTGCTGAACTAAGACATTTTTCCGTTAGGGGCATCAGTAATTAAATTTAATAAGTCTTATCCCTGGCTTCTCTCAATAAGTCAGCTCTTAATTTAAGCTCATTCCAGCATCCAGGTTTAGGAAAATCGTGCATAAATAAGAACTTAATAAAATCAATTAAGTAAACAGTTTTGTTTTTTTTTGCCGTAAAACTTCAATTTTCTTGAGGAATTAAAAATATTATTAATGCATACTCTTTTAATGCGCACAGTTCCAGTTTTAATACTACCCAAAATAACTATTTATATTTGATATGAATGTGAACCCCCCCCCACCACCACCACCACCACCCATTCTTTACAAATGTTGCTTCTGGAATGTTTCCATTTATGGGAAACCGCTAGACATGCAACTACATATTTGCCCAGTATAAATGACAGCGGTGTGGCATTTGTGGTATCTTTAGGGGAAGCATATCTTTCCTGTCCACATATTAGCATTCCAACAATAGACGGCTTCAGAAATGGCCTTTGGTGCCTTAGGAAAATAGATAACAAATAGATACGCTGAAACAGGAATGGGCTGTACAATGAAACGGCTTATTTTCATATAAAACTGCAGTGCAGTGGGGTAAACAAGCCACAGCTAGGAAAAGATGCAGAGGACAAAGTATAATTGGTTATTATTTGGTTGTCTTGTGTTAAGTGCATTTTCTCATTTTGGTCTTGCCTTAAACTTGGATGAGAAAAATGTTGCCGTGTACTCTGGACCTGAGGGAAGCTATTTTGGATTTTCGGTGGACTTTTATCGAGACGGCCAAACATCGTGAGTGCCACCACTAACAATAATTTGTATTTTAATTTTCCCTTTGACCCCAGGCCTGAATTCTAAGCAGTACTGTCGGCCATAACACTTTTTAAAAATTCAACTTATGTTGTGTTTTTTAATGTTAACATTAAATAACGTTTATTTATGATCTTGTTTGAGTGATTCGGTAGAAGACCCTCATGAATGAAGCTTGTTTTCAAGTCTGTCTGGCTCTACTTCTTACCGTCTAAAACCCCCATGAGTTTCTTAGAACGTAAGGCTGACACTTCTGTTTGGAGGTCGGTTCGATGCGGGTCGAGGAGCACTAGTACCTGAAAAAGAGTTTCTTTTTCCCCAGAGTCAGCCTGGTGGTGGGGGCTCCTAAAGCGAACACTAGCCAGCCTGGCGTGACGGAGGGTGGAGCTGTGTTCCACTGTCTTTGGTCTCAAGGTCAAAGCTCATGTGACAAAATGACCTTCGACACAAAAGGTAAATGAGGTTACCGATCATGCAGGAACATTCAAATTAAACCTCACGGTTTTCTGGTTTGGCGTGGATTTATGCACTTGTGTGGGCATGTTGCTATTTAATTTATATTTTGTGATCAGTATTAATGTATATACACTGTATGTGATTGATTTTATTCAATCTTATGGTACAGCACTTTGGTCAGTTTTAAAGGTGCTTTATAAATAAATTTCACCTGACTTGACTTCTGCACAAGTTTACTGGAAAATAAAACTACAAATGGTTCATTACCTGGTCACTTTAAAATAACCGATTGTTACTAATACATAGTTAATTTGAATGGCTACATAGAGGTTACAGTCTTTCCAAAATATCTGGAAAATGTGAATTTTGAATTGCTTATGAATAATGCAATTTCAGATTTTTTTTTCCCCAAAGTCAATATGTGTGTATATTTTAACAGGCAATGAAAATTATTCCTACTCCAGCTACCACATAGAAGTGTCCAAGTCCCACCAATGGTTTGGAGCCAGCGTGCGTTCAGGAGAGGGCCACATCCTGGTGAGCACTGGTATCTTCCCCTGATCTTGACGGCAGCCTGAACTCAGGCCTCCTTGGAAAGCTTACTTCTTTTGGCCCGTGTACCACTACCAGGCTTGTGCCCCGCTGTACCACTGGAACGTAAAGGAAGGAAACGATGAATCGGGGAACACACCTGTAGGCAACTGCCTCCTCCTGGACATGCAGACCAGGAAGCTGAGTGAATACGCCCCCTGTAAAGCCTTACTCATGGACAGAGTATACACCAGTAGTAAATTCTGTAAGTCTGAGCCCTGGCTGTTCATTTGCTAATACCAATGTCCGTCATGCAACATGACAGCTCAAACCTTCATCTGACTGACTGGCTGACCATTTCGCTTCACACAGACTTATTTGTATTTGCTTAGACTTTATTTTCACAAATACGACCAACATGTGACACTAGCATTGGCTGTTTAGGCCAGCTGCATAGTCGAAAGCTTTATTGGCAACTTAAAATCTTTCTGTCGAGCAAAAGTTTGCAAATTGCATGCCTTTACGTCCATCGTGGCCAAAGGAAGTAAACTCCTGCTTTTCTGACTAAGATGCTCACTCAATTTGACAGATAATGACAGACGATACTGTGAAGCTGGATTTAGCACGGACATTACGAAGGTGGGGATCCCTTAACATGTCATTTTATATATTGATTTCAATGCAAAGCACTCAAACTCTTACTGTATTCAAATCACAATTATAATTAATCTTGACTGCTTTTTTATTTTTCTGAAAGGACAGAAAAGTTGTTCTTGGTGCACCAGGTGGTTACTACTTCCAAGGTAAATTATAATTTAGATATAAGCGTTCCCTCAAAATTAAAGAACATCGATGGGTCTTATTGGAATTAAGAGTTAAAAGTCACCAAGTGTCCATAATATTATTATGGCGAATTAGACTACGTATCGGTCTGGTTACGTCTTACAAAGCGGAAGAGGTAAGAGCTCAACCGAAAGACAAACTTAAATGCGGTCACCTAGCGCCCCCTACAGTCACTGATTGGGAATCATTTTTGAAGATGTTTGTTCTTTGCTCCCTCCAATGTTTAGAAAGCTGAAAAACAATAGATATTACATCTGAAACTGCGTTTCACTAAAGATTATGCACAGGTGCTGAATTATGAATACATATTTAAAAACTTTTATAAAATCATAAAAAATTAATTATACAGAATCATTTGGACATCAAGAAAAAGTCATGTTAAATATCAGAGCTTAAACACTGCAGGCATGTTATGGTTAATTACAGTCCATGTATGAAGGAAACTGAAAATATAATTAGACTTGTCATTTACAAGCCAATAAGGGTCCGAAACATAAAAGCCCAGTACCTCCATTCTACAGGTCAGATTATCACTGCGAGTATACCAGACATCATTAAAAGCAGCCAGTCTGCGAACCCTGTCAGGTACGTGGAAGGAACGGCAATCTCACCTGAGATCCCCAGCTTTTATGACCTCTATAAAGGTAAGGGTGTGGCTTTCATATTCAAATTATTATATTAGGCATATAAACTGGGTTAAAAAAAAAAAGAGAGTTTTAATTTTTGCAATAATTTTGTTCATTCTGAACCGGTTTTGATCATTTATAACTAAATGGCTGCAGGCTAACAGGTGACACTTTTACCTCTGGCTCTGTTTGTCTTTTTTTTTTTTTTTTTATCAGTTTTTGACTTGACTGTCAGCTGACGTCGTCTGATTTCGATGTTTATCATTGCGAACGTCAGTCAGATCTGCTGCTTATGTTACAAGGTCCACTAGGAGGACATAACACAGGTGTGATTGGGAATAAAATACTCGTTTTGGTACTTTCTTAAGGTGTATTTCTGCCACAAATGATCAAAATTAGTTCAGGATCAACAAAGTTATTGCAAAAAATATTTTTGATACAGTGTATATATACAAACTTAAATTCAATAATTAATTGATTGATTAATTAATAGGCATGTTCTGGGCATATCAGGTGAAGTATATGGCTGGATAAGAGACCAAATACTTTATTGATAAATAGTTGGCAGGAAGTGCTATCAGTCAAGGCATGGTGCTGGGCTCCAGCCATTCCCTATTAGAGAGGCTCAGCTAGCAGTTCCTGCCTGAATTTCGCTCCCTCCAGCTCCACACAGCCTTATTTTAAAAGCAGGCCGAGGGTCTGAAAGGGGCTGCAGCTGCGTGTCTTTATTAGCCACCAGCAGAGGGCAGTAAGGGTCAGCATGGTGCTGACACCCCTACTGAGATCATGTAAACAAAGTCTGTTTTACAAAACTCAATAAACTAAATCTGACCAGAGTTTATGGCCCAACTTGTCAACATTTTTCTAACTGGCCTTTAAAACCTATAATCTATCACACAACAGAATGAGTGATGGCAGTAAATAAGCATGACAGATTATCAGGGACCAGTTTCCAAGTGTATATGTCATGTCAGGGGCACATTAGCAACATAACAGTTATCATGTTCCTCCCGTGCCACTACGGGTTCCTCCTGCAGCCCAATAACATGTGCTGTAGGCTGATTGGCTTGCCTAAAATTGTCCGTAGTGTGTGACTGTACCCTGCGATGGGTTGGCCCCCATCCAGGGTGTCCCCCTCCTGGTGCCCTAAGCAGCCTGGGATCCCCGCACGACTCTGCGTAAGCAATTTGGAAAATGGTCGGGTACCATGTTTGACGCATCATCGACAAATGAAAGTCACACATTACTGAGTGGTACCACAGCTGTGTTTGTTTGTCAGGTTACTCCGTGGCTGTCGGCGAATTCACAGGAGATTCAACCCCAGGTACCGTGTCAGCTGACTTCAGCAGTATTTTTCTGCCGTAACTGTGTTTCCCTGTTGAATCTCACACCCAATATAAATCCACCTCCAGTGGATGTGCCACAAGCATGACTCATTGACTCTGCATAACGATTTCATTGTGTGACATTTGCCTAATTTGTTTCAGACTATGTGGTCGGTGCTCCCAATGACAAGAACACAGTCGGCTCAGTAAGTTTCTTGCCAGATCTTTACTCCTGTTAATGATATTGATGCTAATTGGGGAGGGTAAAATTAGCTTTATTCGCTATTGTTTGAAACAGAATCTGTATATTCTATGTTCGTTTGTCGCTGTATAGAACAGATTTGCCCTGGGATCAACAAAGTCTCTCTATCCGTACGTCTGTCTGTCTGTAATTACTTTGTGGGTGATGGCATGAATCAGTTGGACAAGCCAGGTAAATTACCTCTGTAAACCAAATATTTTGGGGGTAACACAGCCTCACTTGAAACATTGGCTCTTCTAGGTCAACATCTACAACGGAAACGGATTGCATTCTTTACAGATGGTGCACACCTTCTCTGGCACACAGGTGACAGACTTCACGCTTGTCTCTTATCAACAGGAGCGTTCACTAAAGTGGACCATTTCAGCTTGTGATTAAACCTGTCTGGGCCTTCATCTCAATGCTGAGGTTATTCTTAAAGAGTTTAAAAAGCTGCACACTGTTCAAGCCAAAGAGTGGACACCGAGGTCATTTTCTCTTCAGGTTGCCTCTTTCTTTGGTCACGCTGTAGCAGTGACAGACATCAATAATGATGGGTAAGGCACGTAAGTGTATATATCCCATTAATTAGCACCAAAACTGTGACAGTACAATATTTCTGCTTAATTTGCGATCACCTAAAAATCCAATAACTCCATTATCGATAATAATAAATGTATGACAAGTTCACCCAATGAGTTTAGTGCTAAAACAAATGTCGTATTTGAATCGATACTGTGAAGGAATCCATTTTTCCCACATGCCATGCATTTGCTGCAGGCACGATGACGTCCTGGTGGGGGCGCCACTCTTTATGGAGTGGAGGTCATCGAAGCAGCTGCATGAAGTGGGACAGGTGTCAGTGTATCTCCAGAGGGATCGATCCAAGTTCTCCGGCAGGCCTGATCAGAAGCTGATCGGCGCTGACTTGTACAGCCGCTTTGGCAGTGCCATCGCACCGCTAGGAGACGTTGACCAGGATGGCTTCAATGGTGAAGCGACCTAGCCTGTGATGAACATCTAAAGCCATAAAGTTCTCAGCCATCTACGCTGATGATGTTTCTTTATTCATTTCTTGCAGAGGTGAATTGGTTGTGTTTCTGTCGATCTCAGATATTGCAGTGGGGGCCCCCTTCTCGAATGGCGACGGTCGGGTGTTCATCTTCTTGGGACAGGCTGATGGATTATCGTCTCAGCCCAGCCAGGTCCTCCAGAGTCCCTTCCAGAAGATGTCAGCCCCTGGCGCCTTTGGCTTCACCTTGAGAGGGGGAACTGACATTGATGCCAATGGATACCCAGGTCAGGTCCAGAGGTTTCTCACATCCCACTTTTGAGTTCATTCTTCCTAAAGAAAGCTAGAAATCATGTTGACCCAAAGATATATGATGTAGGGTTATGACAAATATGCAGCAGTGTCCAAAATCTTAGAAATGTATATCTAAAATATGTTTGCTGCTGTAAAACTGACTTCATGTTTGTCAAAGTGCGTCAGGTTACAGAGTTCAAAGCATCGTTTTCACATCACCCCTGAATTTAAATTAAGTGACTAGGTGAGCTGGTGGTGAAATTGAATAATAGTTCAGGTGCTCTCGAGATGAGGTTTTGGAGCCGATGCTGTGTTTTTCTAGCCATCCAACCAGATATGGAGACCAGAAAAAATTCTTGTTACTCATTTGTATTATTTAATTATATATCTCCTAAAGTTAAGTCTGTTTTTTTTTAAGCAAATACGCACTTATATGTATTGTATATATCATAGATCTTTAAAAAGTGCTCCCAGAAATTGTCAGCTTGAAACATGACTTAGCGAGTCATTTGTTCTTAATAAGTAGTTCCTAAAGGAGGCTGAACAAAGCTTGCAACACAGATTAACGCACCACTATTCTGACTTGTCCAAAAACAGATTGTGAATACAGCTCCTCATCAGTAAGAATGTCCACAACCGTGTGTAGGTTTCACATGTGATAATTCTTCTCTCCTCGTATAGATCTTGTCGTCGGTGCCTGGGGTGCCAGTAAGATCGCTGTGTACAGGTAGGAGTTAATTACAATAAACTGAATGATCTCAACTAAATATCGACGTGAGTAATCTGCTCAGCAAATAATGTACTGGGAGTATTCAGATCATTTCAAACGACATTCCCTAAGCTTTCAGTTTTCTGTTTGTTGTTCGTGTGGTACATTATCCTATGGACGCATTGCAAATTATCTGGTAATGGAAAAACCTGAGATGCAAATAACTTGTGATGAAAGCATAATGGCCATGTTTGGATGATATTTTTGGTGCAGATTAATTTAGTATTAGCTGTTGGGTGGGCATGGTAGCTCAGTGGTTAGTACCTTTAGCTCCCATCTCTGGGGTTGTGGGTTTGAATCCCATCTCTAGTATGTGTGTAGTTGGCCTGTTCTCCTTGTAATATCCTCTGCTGCACTCTAAAAAGCATGCTGTTTAGGCTCATTTGTATCTCTAAAATTGTCCATAGTCTGTGTGCCTGGGACCCATTTCAGGATGTTACCCAGCCTCATGGCCTATGCTCCCTGTCACAGCCTCCTGTTCCTCATGCTGGTTGGGGGGTAGATGGTGTTGCTTTAGGTCAAAATTGTGCTTTTTAAATAATGCTGCTTAACTTTTTTAAACAGGAACTGATTTTATTTACTGAATGCATATTTTCTTAATCGAAGAAACGATATGATTACAAGCATGAGAAATGGTTTAGCTCTAGCCATCCTATTACTGAAATGACCCTGCTGCGTGTCTGTGACATGTTCTTTTGTCTGCAAAGGGCACAAACCGTAGTGAGGATCAAAGCCCACATCAGCCTCTACCCTGATTTCCTGAATCCAGCAGCCAAACTGTGTCATCTTCCCACGACATTCAGGGAAGTCTCCTGGTAAGACTGTAGCTCATGAGCCAGCACTGTTCCTACTCGATAGTTCCACTGCTCGACTGTCAGGTAAACGCTTCTCCCTGGAGAAGGAGGCAAGACTGAAGTCAGAGGTGGTAATTATTTCTTCTTTTTACAGCTTCACAATACGGATGTGCATCAGCGTGTCGGGTCATAGAATTCCAGAAGAGACAGGTGAACGTTTCATGTGGTGCTTCTTACTTAAGCTGCTGAAGTTTTAATTTAAGTAATTTTGCCCCCCCCCAAGCATCCATACACACTCACCTGCCAAATTTCACCATTCTCTTCAAGCTCGAAGTGCAGTGTCTGTTCTCCTCTCCTCCAGTGCTGAACACTGAGCTTCAGCTGGATAAGATGAAGCAGATGGCCGCCAGGAGGACCCTTTTCCTGAGCACCAGTAACCCGCAGACGAGTTTCCCAGTTAGCATCAAGAAGCGAGTGGGCGAGGCCTGTACAAACCACACCGCCTACCTAAGGGTAGGTCGATCTGAGTGAAACGGCACTTGCTTGTTATTTCAGTAAAAGGGCCCATGTTGTAGACGTCATTTTGACATTGGGGGGATAAAATCCTTTAGACACACTCTCATGCATTTATTTCAGAGTCTTAACACTCCAAAACAATATTGCAGTCAGTCATACTTAATATGCACCACACCTTAATATGTGATCCATTTTTTGTTTCAGGAATCACATGTGAACACTGGACAACTATTATTTATTTAGCTAATTTTCCAGCCAATCAGAATGACTACCAAACATCACAGCAAAAAACTCTATTCTCTTCAAACGTTGCATTGTCGCAATCCGGTTAGCATGTTGTTTGCATGAGTCATCTGAATCACTATTTGTGGCCTGCATTGGGCTCATTGCATGCGTCGACCTCTAGAAGTTGCCTATTCATGCGGATTTGCCAGAGTAAGCAGCAACACTTTCCATTGTTATGTTAACATCTTTTTTTGCAGCATGAGTCAGAGTTCAGGGACAAGCTGAGTCCCATCTTCATAACGCTGAGCTATCACCTGGCAGAATCCACGCAGGCCGTGCTGCAGGGGCAGACGTCAGCAGTCGCACAGGTGAGGTCGCGGGAAAGCATGCGACGGAGGAATGAAGTGTTAAGTGGCAATGAAGCTGTCTCCTCACACCTCCAGGCTGATAGGTCCACGTCTTACCTTTCCTCTGTGTGTTTGAAGTCAGCCTGGTCCACCTGTGCACTTTGGGTCTCCTACAGCCACCCTAGTCTTCTTCTATAACCTCAAAGACATCCAAAGGCACGTGTGTTCTCAGCGGTGTGTCTAAGTTTGGGACTGTGTGTGCACGAGTGCCCTGTAATAGTTTGGAATCCCATCTAGTGTCCCCAGCCTTGTGCACTGTTTCCAGGCTTATTGTGATGCTGCGTTGGATGACCGATCTGCAGATAGATGGATTAATGTTTTTGTGGTACACATGCAAAACTATGTGTGGCGGCAGGGTTCGAGAACGGAGGCGTGAATGCGTTTTCGTCACTGGCTTCCTCTCCGTGTGTTCCAGACCCGTATCATCCTGGACTGTGGTGAGGACAACGTGTGTGTACCTGAGCTGAAGCTGACAGTCAAGGCGTGAGTATCTTCTTAGCGCTCGCCGAAGGCATCAAGAAGAAATCTCGGAACAGCATCCAGGAAACAATCGATCTTGGGGCAGCACATCTCATATAAGTCCATAGAAGCACGTCTCATGTAGGTCAGATGAAGCCACATCCATTCTTTCTCAATGTGGGAGTGCGTGGGCGTATGAGAGAATGCCCTCGCTTTGTTTCTCCAAGCTCCTGACTGCCTTGATCACAACTTGATGAACTCTTTGATAAAATAGACAAGATGTGAGAGATGTGCTAAATTGCAGGCCATGTTGTCTATCAGCCAACCGGGGTGGAACTGCAGAGCTCGGTGCTAGTTTTAATCCAGAATAGATGTTTTATGTGTCTCCACTGACCATGCCGTGATTGTGCTTGGAAGGGAGAACGATCGTCTCCTAATCGGAGATGAGAACCCAGTGCTGCTGTTCATCAACGCAGAGAACCAGGGCGAGGGGGCCTACGAGACAGAACTGCACATCATCCCACCCACTCATACGCATTACCAGGGCGTGCTAAGCAACCAAGAGGTGACAACCGCCGTCTGATGTGCCTCCGTCCCCTCCCCATGGTGGCACGGTCACTGCAACCAAATGTCCTTCATCAACCAAAGTTGCAGGCTTGTCTGCAGAGAGTGAAATTATTGCCAGATTACCTACATTTGCATTACACGTGGTGGAATCGTACTTTATGGATTTTTGTGTTTTGTATTATTTCAAATTCATATCGGTTCTTCATATTCACCGTGAATGGAATCTATTTCAAATATGCAATGCAAGCCTTGCGTGCACACTTGAAATTCTTCGCGTGCATACAGACTTAAAATTTAATTTCGACTTGAACACTCCAGCAGAACAGTGGAAGAAAAAACACAGATTCCATTCCCCCGGAAGCCCCCTTACAAAGAGCGGTCGTGAGTTTGAGCACCAGGGAAATGCATGCAGCACAGACATCAAAACCAGAAGATCAGCGACACTGTGTTTTGAGCGTGACGCGTCTGCTGATCTCCGCCAGGGTTTCAGTCGGCTGGTGTGTACCCAGAAGAAGGATAATGGGACCGTCATTGTGAGCTGTGAGTTGGGAAACCCCATGCAGCCAAAGCAGAAGGTAAAACCTGGGGAGGATCGACCCTTACCTTCGGATTGGATTATTGGCTCAGACTTCCGCTTTCTAACTGGACATGTATTAACTTAATGAGTAACTTATATTGACGATGGGGAATGCGTAGGAAGTGCAATGTTTTTGTTTCTTAGAACAATGAAAGGTTTTTTGGCTTGACTGTTTCACTGATGTTTTGATACTTGGCTTCATTTTACTCGTTCGCTTTGGTGGTTCTTAATAATTCCGACCTTAAATGTATTGCAGGTGCAGGCGGGACTTTATTTCACTGTGGGTAACTTAGAAGAAGTGGACAGCCAAGTATTATTCCGAATACAAATAAAAAGGCAAGAAAATGTTCTGTCATTTTCCCCCGTAACCTTCCTTTGTGACATTTAGTCTGCGCTTCTTAAATGAGTACTTGAGTGTACTGTTTTGGTCAGTCAGCTTCATATTCCTAGTGGTGGGACAGATGAGGCTGTTGCCAAATGAGGCTTCTAAACTCGTGGTGGGTGGGAGTATCCCGAATAACCAATCAATGCTGGCGCTAAACGAAGCTTCAAAATTTGTGGTGAGTGGGAGTATCCTGATCAAACTGCTGGCTGTCACCATCACTGATTGGTAGTTTGGGAGTATTGCCAGCATCGATTGGTTGTTTGGGATACTCCCACCCACCATGGGTTTAGAAGCCTCATTTGGCACCAGCATTGATTGGTTAGCTTGGGATATTTTCACCCACCATGGGTTTTGAAGCCTCATTTGTTCCAGCAAAACTTATTTCTCATTGTATGTACTTCCTCTGGAGAACAGAATGAGGGTCTGATGCTTTTCTTGACTTCTTCCTTCTTTAATCCACAGCAAAAACAGCATCAACCCCAACAGCAACTCTGTCGACTTGCCTCTCAAAGTCAGTGCTGTGGCCACTCTGGAAATGAGAGGGTACGTGTCGGCGTGTCAGATAAAGGCCTGCCACATTGCCATCTAAAGCAGAATAACACATTAGCATGAGTATATAGCATGTTTCTTCTAGCCATAGGAATAGAAACTCACCACTACATGTAGGTGTCGTGGCAGAGTGGCAGTAAATACACGATTAAGCTTCAGCTTGCGGTGAGCATCCAAATGGAGGACGGCTTCAGAACATTCCGGAACACTGTTTGGCCCCATATCCAGGGGTTCCTCACCGGTGGAGTGTGTTCTGCCCATCGCTAACTGGAAGCCAGTGCAGCACCCCCAGAGCCTAGAGGAGATCGGGCCCCTTGTTGAACACGTATATGAAGTAAGTTCTGTTGTGACAGAAATTTGTGTCAGTCAAAAGTCGTTTTTGCACGATTGAACTCACATAGCAGCTTAATCTAAAGCGTTAGCATTCAACAGCAGAACTGAGAATGATCCTGTGGGTGGTTGACATCTTAATTAGTTATCTAGCTTTCTCCGTCATCTTGCAGCTTCGTAACTTGGGTCCAGCCACGGTCAATGCTAGAGTGCAGGTGGAGTTCCCCACCCATCTACACGAGAAATGGCTGTTGTATGTGTTTGCCAATGCCTCAGAGGAGTCAATTACTTGCCACACTGACTCAAGGGATATTGATCTCTACAAGGTAGGCGGACACTTGCCTATTCGGAGAGTCTTTCTGTGACGGTACAGCTACTGAGACCAAGCACGCAAGAAAATAGATTATGCATATTTCTAAAATGGATGTTGTTAAAATAGATGGTGGGGGGATAAGGTGTATGTTTATCTTTCTCTTCCTTTAGCTGGTTAAAGAAGACCCTTCCAATACAACCGCCCGCCCAGTACATCGGCTCGATAAGCGTGAGGCCGAGCAGCCTGAGTCACAGCACAAGGAGACAGTCCACGTGGTACGAGCGTACGGCATACCCAATAGCTGCCACTAGAGGGCGCTATCATCACAGAAATTAAAGTGAATGCAGCCTTGGCTTTCATAGCTTTATTTGCGGTATTAGGGTACATGTTGCTAATGTTGCTAAAGTAAAAAGATACGTTGTATTGATGTGCTTGTCTGAAGTAGTAATTGATCCTAATATGAATAGCATAATGCTGGAATGAAGAAATGGGGTCTGATTAATATGCGCTTATACTAGTTAATATTTAGGAGGAGAACTGGAAGTATTCTTTCTGAGAGGGAACTCTTTGTTGGCAGAACTGCTCCAGCGGAGACATGTGTCTGAGGTTCGTCTGCGAGGCCGTGGGCTTGGAGAGGGGTGGCAGTGCTGTGGTGAAGGTGATGTCCAGACTGTGGGTGCAGACGTTTCTGGAGGTAGGAGGAAGTCGGTGGAGAAACAGAGCATTTACAGTAACACAGGGAGATTATGTGCCATTTTGGTTCATTCTGTATCCAAAGGGCAACTCCCAAAGGCATGTGCGTGCCTTTCGGAATACCTGAGATTAGTTATTCAGTTTTATCCTGACATATTTTCTATTATCCCAGCTTGTTCGCTTGAACTTCTCTGGATGCGCCTGTTTTCCCTTTCTCCCGCTTTCAAGAGACCCTATGAGGATTTTGTGCTTCACTCTAAAGCATTTTACGAGCTTCTGAGCATGCCCTCCAAGATCCAATCGGAGGTGCACCTCAGTGGACATTCAGAGGTAAGACCCTGTGGTTTTTATTAACTTGGGTTTCTAGAGGACACCCGGGTTGGCATCGCAAGCCGGCGGGCCTTACACTGTTGACGGACCTCTAGAAAGTTAGAGGCAGTGCCACAAAAGACAGTGGAGATAACAGCCTAAAATACAACTTCTTTGTGCTGGAGCACAGTGTGTAAGAGCCTCAGAATAACAGAAGTTCTCACGTTCATTTTATACTGATTATACTGGTGATTCTGTAGACCCATACAAAGGTGGTGTGGAAGAGCCCAGATGGGGAGAAGCAGGTGCCTGTGTGGTGGATCGTAGTGGCCGTCATTGCCGGGCTGTTCCTCTTGGCTCTCATTAACTTCATCCTCTGGAAGGTACCACACGGCATTTACCCCAGACATCATGTGCCCCTAGTCTCCGCCTTATCATGAGTCCCAGAGAAACACGATTTCATCCCTCCTGCATTCGTATAGAACGGCTAACAATCTATCTTTTGAATCTTATATCTAGCTTGTATTTAGCGAGTCGCTAACAATCAGAACTGATATCCTTGTATATGCAAGCGAGCATACCTGGCCAATGAAGAGATTCTTGTTTAATCATTAATGTTAGTATGCAACTTTACAACAGACCCCAGGTGTGTTACACCTAAAGGCACAGATCAATAAACAGCTGAAATAACACGTGATATTGTTTTATTATTGTGGTGTTTTCATTGTCTTACAGTTTGCCTACAGTAGTCCCTATTTTAGGTGTCTCTCTTGAGCACATATGTTAGGCCCCGATTATAATTCACTGTTTATTGGCTGTGGACTCATTGGAAACTGAGGGGAAAAGGGTACATACCCCAGACCTGGGGTCCGATCCACTGAGCCGGTTTAAGAAATCCTATAGTTAGACCTGAATTCTAATTGGAGAAAACTGAAAGCCTAACTTCAGGATTTGTTGATTCTCCAGATTTCTCCAATCATAATTCAGGTTTAATTACAGGCTATGTTAAACCTGCTTTCTTGAATATACCCCCCCCCCCCGCCCCCCCCCCCCCCCCCCCCCTCGCCGGGGCCGGTCTTCCCATGTCTTGCATTCGCCTC
>JAACJT020023086.1:11386-26319 GCA_009936485.2 Gymnarchus niloticus | reverse complement strand
ACTTTTGAGAGTCCCTTGGATGGCAAAGAGATCAAACCAATCTATATTAAAAGAAATCAATCCTGACTGTTCATTAGGACAAATAATGAAAATGAAGCTCAAATATTTTGGGCACACAATGCGAAGACAGGAGTCACTGGAGAAGACACTAATGTTGGGAAAAGTTGAAGGCAAAAGGAGGAGGGGACGGCAGAAGATGAGATGGATGGACGGACAGCGTGGTGGAGACAATGAACATGAGTTTGGGCAGGCTCCGAGAGGTGGTAGAGGACAGGGTGGCCTGGCGTGCTGTGGTCCATGGAGTCGCGAAGAGTCGGACACGACTGCGTGACACAACAACAACAACAACAACAACAACAACAACAACAACAACAACCACCACCACCACAGAGCACCTGTTTAATTTCCCCAATGCTAATCAGGAACAGAAGCAAATAATGAAAGCACCCAATTCTCACACACACACACACACACACACACACACACACACACACACACACGGCAGGATCCCTGAAACAGGCCTGAAAGGCAGATAGAAACCTCAAGAGCAACACCAGCTTTTTGAGCCATGGAAATGCAAGCAGGAGTTTACATCACAGTAGTTTACTTTGAAGAGAAAAAACTATATTTGCATGGATCATGATGTTTTCAGCAACCATCATGGGGGGGGGAGGAAAGTGTACAAGGCACAAAAGGTATTAAGCCTACATTTAAATGAGACAATGAACCACTCAACCAAGCATACAATATAAAATAGGAGGAGGTTAACCATGTTGGTGAGGGGTTGTCAATGCCAGGAGTAAAACAGAAAGAGCCCCCATAATTAGGGCTTGATATTGATTTTCAATGGCACTATGGTAATTGACCTCACTTCAATCCAAGAATGCAGACTTAAAACAGGCTTGGAAAATTCAGTACCTTTTTTTTTTTTAAATTATTCTAGTTCTAAGGTGTTAGAATTGCATTCAGCACTTCTAGTACTTGTGGCAACCAAGACATCAAGGGTCATGGTTTTCTGCAGTACCAGGGGTGCAAGCATGCAACAAGCCACTGGAGGGGAGAATAAGCAATTGTGAGCATTGGGACAGGTGCATCAGTAATTGCAGAAGGTTGTTGGGCCCAATAGATTACAGATAGTCATTGCCAATAGCCTCATTCTGAAATAGACAAAACGATCCCTAAATTCTGAAGCTTACACCCGGAATACTGGGTTTTGGCCAGTAGCCACCTACACTGTATGGACAAAAGCATTGGGCCACATTCCTGTGCAATAGCTCATTCCAAAACCAGGGGTATAAATAAGTTGGTCCTCCTTTGCCTCCATTCTTTGGGAAAGGCTTTACACGAGATGTTTGAATATCGTTGGTATGATTTGCTGCCATTCAGCTGTAACAGCATTGTGGAAGTTGAGTATTGACGTTGGGTCACTGGGTCCCTTTGTATGGCCTATGACACCACAACTGAACTCCTATTTATAGATTTTCCACATCACAATCACTTCACCTGCAGTTAACCAAGGCAGAAATTTGAGTGACTTGTCAGGACAGTAACCTCTTATGATGGTGACATGTTGAAAGTCAATCTGTCACTAATCAATATGATCCATTCTGGCTCCAGTGTTTGCTGCTGGAGATCGCATGGCTGTGTGGTTAATTATACACCTGTCTCAGTAATGAGTATGGCTTAACTACCCAGGCCCAGAAGTATGTGGAAACCCCCCCCATTAACAGGTGGTCCAATACTTTTGGGCGTGTCACATTGGCACCATTTCCACACCGATTCAATGGCTGCTATGGCTGGTGTCCACCTCTCATATCTTGAGGGGTGTGCCTCCGTAGTGATGATCTCACTGAGGGGTGAAGTGTATGCAGGCAAGTCAGACATCCCCATCGGATGCAGGCCACAAAGTGTGCCTACTGTTGATCTGTGGTTCTGACCTCACCCTGGAGGTGTAGAGTATGCAGGTGAGTCCACCACCTCCTACAGAGTGGAGGCTGCCAAACATGCCTGCTCCCCCCCAGTGTAGAGGTTTGTACCACTAGATATCAGCACCACCAAGGGGTCTCCCTACCTCGATCCTGCTCCAGAACCTAAGCAGCAGCACCCACCGCAGCCAGCTTTATCACCCAATTTAATACTACCAGCACGAATTTGAAGGTTAATAACTGGTACATGGAGCGCAAGACTCAAGAAATTCACCATGAACCACCACCTCCTCACAAGTCCCCAACTGTGAATTTCCCCCACTGACTCTTACCCTTTCACCCTGCCCAAAAAGCCAAGCAAACTTTCAATATCAAGTACAGACCAGTTCCTCTGTGTACCTTCTCAGATGCATGCATCCACATGAAATTTGGCATATGCACTCCAAGACAAAAGGGCCCAAATTTAGGCCCTTTGGAGCCAGCTTACAAGTTCACCCCCATTCATTTCAATGGGGCCTAAATTACAACTTTGAAAATTAACTCCCAGATGGAAGGTGCTTTACAGAGAATTATGTGTATATATGACCTTTGTAAGGGACCCTAATTCAGTGCAAAAGCTTGAGCCAGGTGCATCACCCTGGGGCAAACTGAGCCCAATCAAACTTCAAAAAATTAACTCCTAGACTTAAGGTGCTAGTCAAGGGAAACTCTCCATAGTTGACCTGTGCAATGGTACCCAATTTTGCACAGAAGCATGGGCCAGTCGGACTAGACCGCAACGGAGGGGGATGAAATCATGGAGGGCAGCATCTAGGTTTTGCAACTGAGCCAAGGGACCTTAGTCAACTGCTAGAATGGGTCACACTGATCCTGGGACCATTTGAACCATGTCTCTACTTTGTTCTGGAGATATAGCACCACAAATTTGGGGGGGGCATGTTGTAGCTACTTCAGCTTGAAAAAATCAATTCCAGCCCAACAACACGTGAATAAATTGTTACTGGAAGTTCTAAAGAGGGGAGAAACCCAAAATCTGAGGTCAAATTTCAGCTAGCACCACAGAAAAAGGTCCATGTCACAGCAGACCTTAGCTTGTGCCTGGAAATGTTGCTCCTGTTCCAAGAAATTGGCACTGGAAGCCAGGGACAGTGCCACCTAGTTTCAGACAGTGGATCTGGCTGTTTTGGCCTTGACCGGCCAATTAGACTGCAGTATAATTCATTAATATTGAATGCAGCTGATCAACAGCACGGTACAGCAATCCAAAACACCAACTAGTGTCCGTTCTTTGCAGCTGAACGTGGCAGCCACCATGCTCAATAGTGCCCTGTCAGAAATTTAGTACCAGGGTGAATGACAATGCTGAATTTCATGTTACGGGGGGGGGGGGAATTTTGTTTAAGTGGAGGAACTGAAAACCGTGAGATTTCATGAGCAGAGGTATCGGCTAGCTCTGAAAACTAGAAGTCTTCAGGGTAAAAACATGTATGAAAACCTAAAATATGAAAAAAAAAAATCACATCCTGTATAGATTTAAAATAGGACTTTTGTCATTGTCTTTCACAGCATAATTGCATATGGAACCAGTAGTCACAACTACATTCAAACAGCACAACTTGCTCATCCTTACTCACAACGGGACCCATCTTCATACCATTGAAATGGCAGTGAAATTCTAAGCAACTTTCCCCTTTACATCTGCCAATCATTTGTATTTTGTCTGTCGTTGTGTCAAATTCAACCCCCACCCCGCCACTGATTGCCCCCCCTCACTAATACAAGTTCCACATGAGTTTTTTTTAAATCAGCACTACATGTTAATTAAATTTGGTCTTTTGACACATTTACTGGGGTAGAATCATTATGTGCCATTTGTTTAAACATTTCCATTCTGTCTTTGGCAAGTTTCAAACTTCTGCTTGTCATAGCCCTCAAAAATACATTATACCACTATTACTGCTGTGAATTTTAGATTTGCTTTACATTATCAATGGAAAGTCCATATTGCACGATTTACTTTCTGCTGAAAGTACAGGCGTTCCCTCTTTAGTCAGTTTTTGTATTCACATTATCTTTCTTGCAAGCCCACCTTCATTCTGAAGTATCACTGCCTGCAGTGCATGACAACTGACTAGACAGTACATTTACATAAAGTTAGGCACCTAACGGGGGAACACAGGCCAACGAGTATAGACTGGTTCTAGAACTAGATCTGGTTAACACTTAAGTTTAAATAAACCATATGCCATTTATGGTGACAGCTGGCAGGTGCATTAGTCATTTTACCTGTCCCATAATTAACTTGAAACAAACAGTTCCTGTGGTGTGCATCCACCCATTAGTGATGGCTGTTAATACAAAGATGACCAGTTAGAAAGCAAGCTTGGGTGAATCTATACGGCCTGTAGGGCATCCAAGTGATACTCTTCCAGGCCACAGGTCAGATGCTCTGTCCTCTGAAAAGGATTTTTTTTTTGGGTGGCCCGTCAGTCAACGATGGCTGACTTTGTGCAACCTACTTATCGTGAGGGCACATGCGACTCAAGTCCAATATGTGAGCCACATATGCGTAAACAATAAGGACATTGATAGGTCAGTTCAGCTGGATTTCTAGCTGCTGCCTTCCACTTGGCTTTGGCATCAATGAATTGATGCCATTGAGTTTCTAAGTTCTTGACAGCCGTATGAACCATGGCCTGCCAGGTTGGCCTATTGCTGGCACAAGCTTCCAGATTACACAGGGGTATGGTTGTATGCTTCAAATGCTCCTTAATGCAGTCTTTGTATTGCTTCCTTGAACGTCACAGGTTTCACTTACCATGGGCAAGAGCCCCGTACAAGACTTGATGGGGGAGGTGGGAGGAGACCATGCGAATCACATAACCTGTCCAGCGGAGTTGGGCTTTAATCACCATGGATTCAATACTTGTCAGACCAGCTCTAACACCTCCACATTTGTGACCTTATCGTGCCACCGAATGCCCAAGATGTAATGCAGTGAGCGATGACGGAACCTCTCCAGCAGTTTGCGATGCCTGCGATAGGGGGTCCAGCTCTCAACTGTATAGTAAGCTGGGAATGACAACTGCTTTTGTAGACTTCTATTGTGGCGGAGGTCTTAATGTTGTGCTGGTTCAATACTTTTGCCCCAGTCTCCCAAAAGCTTGCCTTATTAATCCTGGACGAAATCTCCCTATCTAGGGACCTACTGGAAGATACCAGACTACCCAGATACTTGAAGCTATCCACAACATTTGGTTGTGTCTCTATGTACACATAGGGTGGAGGAAGTATTGAGCCAGGTGACGGTCGGCAAAGGACCTCCCTCTTGCTTAGGCTGATAGTCAAGCCAAATAGTTTGGCAGCTTCAGCAAATCCAGCGATCCCCCCCCCCCATTTTATTTCAAGATTAATAATCAGTCACTTTTTAATAAGAAAAAAATCAGTTAGGCCTATACCTAGGAATAAAACAATCCTGGGTAAATATTGGCCTCACCTGCCAAAATAACCAACTCTGTAGTATAAAACCTGACCATGAAACTAAATAAACATCCTAAAACAAGTCAAGTAGCACGAGTTCTTTCAGCCAATGCAAACAAACCCTCCCAGCCGTTAAGCCCATTTCATAATATGGCAAGAGTCATAATGGAGAAATGCAGTTTATGAAGCTATAGCATGCATCATAATGAAGTGATCCAAGTACAAACTCATGTCTCTTGTAGTTAATCCAAAATATTATACTATGGTTAAAACATGTTTCTTATCTTCAAGTCTGGAAAATATTGGCTTCAAACTCATAACACAAAGCTTATCGCTTTGCGAAGTCTCCACATTTAATAGTGAACTATTAAAAGTATATGAACATTAGAATCATTCAAACACTTAAGATATTTACAAAACAAGTCATACATATTAATATACAACTTATAAACAAGCTGACCGCCAACTAATAATCCTAAAAATGATTACAACAACCAAAACTATGGGTACTGTATATTGGGGGATATAACAATAGGCCATATCTATATTCTGATGAACTGCTATCCCAACTAGGGTCATTTTGATTGTTTGGGATGGCTGCTCCAAGCCAGAGAAGCACAGAGCCACAGCTTATTAAAAATCTCACTATAACCCAAGATTACCGACACTAATCAACTTGATGAGGCTGATTCCTTGGTTCGGTAGCAACCAGTTCTTGCATCTAATGGTCTCTTGGCTGCTCTCTGACTGAATGCCTGGGCTGATGAGATTCTGGTAATTGGACTGGGGCTCAAACATCTAACAATATCGAATATACACTTCAGTGTGCTCTCCTTGGACCATCCCATCACTATATTGATTAATGGAAGACAGCTAGATATGAAATAGGGTCTGCCAATTCCAGTCCAAGGACAACAAGATGTGTGTGTTTATTAGGGCTTAGTGACACGATTTCAATACATTTTACCTAGTATTTCAGATTTGTTAAATGAAATGTAGGCATTCATTTGAAGGGCCATCACCCTTCAGGACTTCATTCCCAGAGATCTAAAACCTTCCTAAACTACCACACCTTGTTCTATTGTTTAAGGATTAGAAAAAAATCCCTATGACCTGGATGAACCAATGAAACAACAAAAGCAGCTTATGGAATCAGATCGTAACCTTGACAGCAAACAATGGCTAAATCTTCCATCAGTTGCTGGAGCTGTACCCACCTACCGCCCAGATAGCAAAGATCAACTCAGCATCTCATTTACACAGGGTCATAACACAAACATCCAGCACACTACCAAGCGGTACAAGTGAAAGCATAGCATGAAGAAATCAAGGGCTTCTGGGCAAAAGTTTGGGCACCCCTGTTCAAATGACTTTTTTTTTTAAAAAAAAAAAAAAAAAAAAAAGCTTCTGCAGGAAACAGCGCATACAAAAATTTAAATGTTAGCCTAATGCACTGTTGCTTTTAAATCGATGAACTAATTGTGGTATGTGCAAAAACTGATAGCTTTGTTTGTCCTTAATATGGGAAAGTCACCATATGTCCACAGATAAATAATTTCACCTCATTGACTTAACAGCCATATCCATGGGTCATCACCTGTTGACAGATAGAGTTCAACAGATTGACACACCAAACTCTGGGCTGTCACCAATCATGGGGTCCTAAGCAATTGACTGAATCTAAAAATAAGTGATGCCTATAAAGTAAGGTTATAAAAAGACTCCAAAATGGTTCCAGCTCAGTTTCCACTCTCCGTAATGTCATCAGGAAAAGACAATTAAGGGGAGCTGTGGAAGATGTGGAAATCCACAAAAACAGATTACTGCTCATGTGCCATCTTTCTGGATAAGGAAAACCCTCATGACTACAAAGGACCTGCAGCAATGTTCGGCTGAAGGAGGAATTGTGGCGCACCATTTGTGCTGCATTGCTTGCAAAAATGTGATCTGAATGGCAGTGTCATAAGGAAGCCTTACCTGTGACCTCGTTACAAAAGTCAACACCTCAGGTATGGAAAATGACATCTAGACAAGCCAGAAGCAAGTGCTGTGGGATGTGCCCCCCCCACACACACCAAAGGATTGTTTGGAGAAGAGATGAGCAGTATTAGATGCTTATAGACGCCTTGCCAACTGTTACATATGAGGGTGGATCCATTATGCTTTGGGGTTGCCGGGCAGTTAAGGGCACGGGAAACATTGCACGGATAGAGCCAAGAATGAATTCCACAATCTCAGCAAATTCTGGATGCCAATGCTATACAGTAAGTCAAGAAACTAAAATGAGGATGACTTCAACAAAAAGATCCTAAAACCCCAAAATCCACTATGAGCTACTTGAAGAAAAGTTTTTGGAATAGCCCTCACAGTCCCCTTACTTGAACATCATTGAAAATCTGAGTAAATCTTAAACATGCTATGCATGCATGCAAGATGGCCCAAGAATATCTCAAAATTAGTAGTGATCTGTATGGTAGCATGGGCAAAAATCCCAAGAACTGAAACTTAACTGCCTACAAAAGGCGTTTATAAGCTGTGATATTTGTGATGGAGTGTTGCCAAATACTGACTTATTAGAGTGTCCAAACTTTTGCACATACCACAACTACCATTTAATTTTTTTCCTCCTAGGTTCATGAAGTCTAAATGTGTATTAACATTAGCAAACTTTTTGCACACTTTCCTGCAGAAGTTTTCTACATTTCATGAACTAAATATGTAATTTAGCCAGAGGTGCCCAATGTTTTGCATACAACTGAATTCA
The DNA here is from genome assembly GCA_009936485.2 of Gymnarchus niloticus. Lineage (NCBI taxonomy): Eukaryota > Metazoa > Chordata > Actinopteri > Osteoglossiformes > Gymnarchidae > Gymnarchus > Gymnarchus niloticus. Next base: position 18,150 of record JAACJT020023086.1, on the reverse strand, counting down.
TATAGGCTACATTGCCATTCATCCATCATCAGTCTATGAAGATCTGAGCCTGGAATCTATCACAGGAAGCACAGGGCGTGAGATGCAGGATACTGTAAACAATAAACCAGTCCATCGTAGAGCAAACATTTAGACAATGACACCATGTGCAATTCAGAGAACACAATACATACGCAACTATGGTTTGGGACAGAACCTGGAGCACGGAGAACATGCTTACTGCCCATATTAAACTGGGCTGAAAATTGGGCCATCCACCATACAGAGAACAATTGTAGAATTGTTGATACAAAAAACATACATGATCCAATCCACAGCTGTACATAATTAATACACAAACTCATAATACCAACCCCTGGGGTTTATGTTTGTGTCTACATTTGGTTGGGTAAGGCTGCACCAAAAGGTTCAAAAGTTTTCTTTAGGAGATACTAGGACTACAATTACTAAAGCAAGCACACAACTTGAAACAAAATGACCACGGTATATTAAATTTCAACTATAGTGTATTGATAGTCAAAACACAACACAGTGACGCTGCCTGCTACTTCAGTGAGGTCAGAGCTTTAATCCCTCAGGGAATACTATCACTCACCTGGGGGTCCATGAAGCTTGGCCTTCTTGACTGGAAAAAAAAAAAAAAAAGAAATACACCATGTTAGAAACCTTGAAGGCGTTTCTCTGAAGTTGCCCTTCAACTAAATTCAGACAATAACATGCCTAAATGCCACCACTGCTCAAACAGCAGACTGCACAAATACTGACTGAAGTGTGCAAATATGTAGAAAAAAGTGAAGTCCCATCATTCATACTCAAAAAGCTGTTAATATTCAAATTCGCATTTAAAAATTGTTTCAACTTTTTCCATCGATAATTTTATTTCTAACACACCACTACTGAAAGCCAGCTTCCTGGATTGTTGGAAAAAGTCATTTAATTCCTGAAGCAAAATGCATGGATTGTAGCACAGCTGCAGAAAGCATGCATGCGCAACACAATCCAAGATCAAACTAAAGTTTTTGTACAAGCTTCCCAAAACAAGTGTAAATAACAGTACAACTGCGACAGATTCTCTGCATGGCCCACTGTAAACCTACTTAACGCTTTGTTATTCCATGGTGCCTTTATTAATTCTAAACTTTAAGACCAACTGAATTTGTTCCTAGATCAGTTTGTCTGAACATTCACTAAAGCTGAAATTCAAAAAAAAAAAAAAAAAAAAAATAAAAATAAAAAAAAATACTCCCATGCCATCTCACAACTGGAAGCAATTTTCACACTGAAGACCATTTTAAACTCTAGTTGACAGTGGGAGATCCTTAGCGTGTGAGAGTTTAACAGGCTTCAGTCAATCAATAATGAAGAAACATTGATATCAGGCCCTGGTAAAATGCTGCATGATTTAACACCACAATACTTGTGGGTTTCAAAGTACAGAAGGAAATGCAGCAGCACAGAGGAACCACATGAGGCAATTTGTCAATGTTTCCCATAAGATGGGGTCACACAGCTCTTACTGGCACATTCAAGGCAATGTGGGCTTTGAAATTGAGATAAAAAAAATCTGTTGGCAAGATGAGCAGACAGGCATGGGCATTTCACAATCCTACTTCTGCCAAGGAGACCACTTTTTACTGCAAAATGCCTATGTGTGGGCTGTGGTGCCTGCTCTTTGAAGGAATCCTTGTATACTGCATTTGAGCTGGCCGTTCATGTACAGTAAATAAGCAAAACAGAACGATAGAGCTGGTTTGAGCTTTGGTACATTTTCTCAAATGCATGTTTGAATAGACTTAGAAAATAAGCAAGTTCTTTAAGATTACTGAAGCAACTGGTTCCTTACAAATGTAAGGAATGGTATTGTCAGCTAACAAGTGGACACCCAAGGTATTAAAATGTGTTGCATGTGTGCATTTAAGTACTAGATAGTGGCTGTAACCAGTTCATAATGTAAACATTCCTGCCACCATAGCTACAGAAAAATTCCAGGATGGTCAATAAGTTCTTGAACAAGGCCCATAAAGAGCTCAAGCTGCTGTGGCTCTGTTTGAATGGTGAGATCTGAGAGTAGACTCTTAAAGAATAATGCACAGTTACGGTGCTAGTTCCTCACAGAATTATGCCTTGAGCCTTCACTTTCTCCACATGTTCTGAGCCAGGAAAGAGTTGCTATACAACATTTCCAGTGGGGGGGGCAAAACTTGGCTGGGGACAGGAAGAACAAGCGGAAGGAAGCTCCACTAACACAGCTCTGCAGAGGGAAAAAAAATGCAAGAAAGGAACCCAAAGCAAAGGAAAAAACAGTTCAGCAGATTTTTAGGAGCACAAAGTCAGTCACATTATGAATACAATAACCAGAGGTTGAAGTGGTACGCAAGTACACTTGTGCACCTCATCAGTTAGGCCTACCTCACCTGTAAAAATTATGAAAGTGTTTTTCAGCTTAATGTAAAACATGTGCAGTTACACAGAAAAACCCACAGCATTTTGCATACTACTTGTGCCAACCTCTGATTATAACCAAATTCCTAGTGTGACAATAAATGAGACCATGAAACAATTAACTGCATTATGGTATTCTGCTTATGGCTCAACACTTGATTATAAAGCAAAACTGACCACTCACTCCTCAAAATAGTGAGGTGCTCAACAAACCAAGGACAATTCTCACTATTCAAAACCACAATCTGTACTCTAAGACCTGTCTGTCAGTTTTGCTGTACGTGAGATAAAGGGCTTAGCTAATAAGTACTCAGAATTCTGCTCCTCCAAAACCATGCTGCAAAGCAAAGTACACAAAACGGTATCCAGTAGTATTACAAGTTCCAAAACAAGACTAACCTCTGATTATAGAATACACAATGTTCATAACAGTAGTTTGAAGATGAGTCAGTTCCAAATTCCAGTAGAATACTGTGACATCTAAATATGCTCCATTTAAAGAACACCTATTATTCTCAGAAACAGAGAAGACTCATAATACCGCTCCTCTGCCAGACTCCTAACGTCACTCCACACTTATCTGATAATCCTAGCTGAACAGCTGCCAAGTTAAAGAGCAGGTGGGCTACAAAACCCAGCCAGCTCTCATGTCCAATCCTTTCCAAGAGTTGCACGAGATGAGACTGAATTTCCTGCTGCAGTATAAAAGGAATATAACGGTTCCACCCACCTGATCTTTTTTGTATTAAATTTGCCAGTCAAAAGAGCATTGAGAGAGACTTATCAAAAAGTTCTACTGGGAGCTCAGGTTGGTTGCATCCACAGTTCATCCTTAAAATCATTCTCATTTCAAGTCCTGGCATATCACGCTTGTGGTGCCTTCCTCCAGATTAATATTCACCAATATTCAGCCTGTACTAAATGAAATGAATATTTTTCCTGTCATGAGTTTAACACACACGTTTTTGATCAAAGAAAGCCAATTAAAGGTTCTAAGGACAAGTCACACCAGAGGAGCTTAATTTTCACTTTCATATCTAGAGCAGTACAACTAATTTAATTCCCTCTGATTCACACTGAAGACCCAAAATGGTAAATGTGGGGTGTGTGGCAATCCGGGGGTGCCACGCCCCCAGATCACCCAATCCTCAGTGCCCTAGCCCATGGCACCCCTTAATTGGAGCTGCACCGATTCACTAAATCGGTATGGAATGTGGCAGGAGCCATGCAGAAATTAACATAAAAGCCACTTAACAGAACCCTTGGAGTTGCAAGTGCTCATAAAACTGCACTGAGATCAGAATGTGATTACCAACAAATCAGAAGATAACTTGAGTTAAAAAAAAAAAAAAAAAAAAAGATGAAGCTGGACTGAATAACTAGCAGAATGGCATGAGAATACAAATGAGAATATAAAGCTGTTTCAAGACCTTCGAAAAAGGGCCAGTCAATACTACTTATCAGGCTGCTAGTTCTTGGATCTTCCTTTTACTTTTCAGTGCTGATTTCAGAAGATTATGAAAGCAAAACAGGCACCAGGAAGTGAGGTCACAAGTTATGATCTTGAGTTACAAGGTATAGGTTATCCAAACAAAAAAGCACACAATGAAACATTTTCATTTTAGCAAGGCTTTTCCATTCCCTCAAAACTTCTCTGCCATTGTTACCAATCTGGTCACACTGAGACGAGCATGTACTCAGGGTAAAGACTGCATTTTTGAAGCTGCATTTACGGCTGGTTGCAGTTCACATATAATAAAGACAAGCAAAAGGGTGAGATTAAGCAGACCACTAAACCAATTTGGTCAGAACCACCATAAAACATTTACTATTAGTTTACAACATGTATACTAAATGTTTGTGCTTCTAATCCAGAAATGTTCAGGCAGAACAAGGCACTATAAGCCTTATTGAACATTTCATCCCCCACAGGTCAAAAAGAATGCCTTAGGCCATGGCTTTAAAACAGAAGCAAGACATTCTGATATCAGAACAGTTATAGCAGGAGCATACAAAATTAATTCTAAGTGATTTCAAGAGGAACTGCCTGTAAAGTTTTTCTTAAAAAGTGACATTCTACCTGACATATTGGGGGGGAGGGGGAGGATTTAAAACCAAAAATCAATTCTAAGAGATCTTATTTTGCAGTACACCATAATGACATTTACTTACAGCTACTCTAACTGAACCCCTGAGACAAACTGATAGAACAGTACAGTGTTGGCTATTCTTCACTGGTGTGTACTGATTCAAGTAGTAAATCATGCAGATTGATAAAGTCCCAATAACAATCTGAGGGAATATTATACAAGTTCATTAATAAGGCAGGCAGTGCCTTGTGTTCAAAAAGCTCTATGAAATGGCATCTTGGAGAAGGATGCTGCACTCCAAGCCACACCCTATACATCACCTTCAACTCATCCATTACCAGAAGTAGATGCCTTATCTGGGTGGTGCCTATGTTAAATGGGTTGATTAATAAATCAAACATGTGTCTTGTTTTAATACCTTGTAAGGAAAAACTGTATTGGCTTCTAATCAGATTTCCCAGTGGTCAAAAAAAGGAAGCGTCTCATTCTCTGACTGCATCTATTGAATTGGTTTTTATTCTAATATCGATTCAGATAAAATTGTTGAAAACCCAACTCATTTGTCAGAATGACCAAAAGCTTCCAGCAGCTACTTACAAATTGCTTTTAAGTTTTGTCACCCTGAATCCACCTAATATTTAAATTGGCTAGTTCCAACTGACTTTACATATAACACTCATTTGAAGACATAATTGTCTTGGGTAACTAAAGAACAGAATTTAGAGGAGGAAGCTAATATGCTGAATGCAATTAAAAATATTCAAAAAGGTCTCAGATTTTTCAACTATACCCTTATCACTAAAGCTACAAAGCACTTTAGTGATAACGTTCCATAATGTTAATGGCATCTAATCTACACATTAGAATTTCAGCACCAGCAAAAGATTAAATGCAACAATGCCAACATAATCACAGAATCCATATAAAGAAATTCAGGGCTTCAACTGCAGACAAACAGGAATTTATAATTACAAGTGCCAGGACCACGATTAACAAACTGATTCCCTCATCTTATTTCCAAAACTAAGCAATATATCTCCGTTTTAAATACTGCATCCCATGATATAAAGGTCAAATGAAATGCCCCTTCCTGTAATGGGCTGTTGTGTGCAAAAAACAGACCATCTTTGAGATACCACCAAAAGCACAAATTCTGAAGTCAGGAAAAACCCAAATATCAACATGATAGAGTATTATGAGCCACTGCGGGGGACCACACACACGTTAAAAGGAATGGCTGATAATGCCAAGAACACCTACTGTACACAGAAAACCCTATCTACAGAAGCACCTTGTCCCTTAAAAAAAAAGACAACCATTGTAGCAACCTTTACATTAATTAGGTGTTATTAAGCACTATTGCTTGATAGCAAAGTTAAAACTATTTGAAACATCCAAGTTTCTGTATGCAACTTCACTGCATTAATAGACAAGAGCAGCATTGCAGACAATGGGAAAGAGGTCTGAGGCAGCTTCCTGTGATTAGCTTTTGACACTGTCAGTGACTTAAATATTTAAGTCATTAACTAGCCATAATATTACTGTCTTAATGTTGGTTGTGTATCTGTCTAACTGGGACAATGAAGAAAAACGAGTGTCAGGAATCGGTAGTTTTAATGGGGATGAGGCTTGTTTTTCCTAGGGTACAGGGAAAGATGGAAAAACAAGAGGAGCTGCTTCAGTGACAAAGAGAAAGAAAATGTTGACAAACCGACCAGGGACTAGCCTCCTGTCAGGTTTACCCAGGCTGGGATATGACATTAACACAGCACAGATGGCATATAAATCAACAAATCACTCTAGTCATAATGATCCTGGTTTTATACTATGCATTCACCATCAGCAGCCTCTGAGAAACAGGCCTACCTCAGTACTACCTTGAGGTAGTAAGACCCTGGTATTTGTTACTAAAAGTTACAAATACCAGGGTCTGTAACCCTGATTGTCTGTTTCAGATGAAGCGGCAGCAAGAGTCACAGGATGGTTAGCAGCTACCACCCCCCCAAAAAAATCACAGGGGATTTTCCACCTTCAATGACCCAGAGCCTCTAAACTGGAAATCCTCTTCCAATGCCACTAATTGAAATGGTAGTAGAAATGGGGGGGGGGGGGGGGGCGGGAATTTCCTGTTGGAGAAGAGGAAGGGGGGGGGTTGGTGCCTTGCGGAAAAATGTCCATTAGGGAAAAAAGGCGGGTGGGGAGCGACCGGGGGGTCGAGAGGGGTACAAGTGC
>JAACJT020023086.1:0-11376 GCA_009936485.2 Gymnarchus niloticus | reverse complement strand
CCCCCCCCCCCCCCGCCCCCCCACCCCCTCACCCACACAAATCAGCGCGGCGGACACCAGAGCCCAGCGAGGGGGGAGGGGAGAGGAGGGGGGGGGAGGGGGGGGGGGGGGGGGGGAGACTGGAATTTCCTGTTGCAGAACAGGAATTGGAGGTGTATGGTACATGCGGAACAAAGCACAGCAGAGAGAAAATCCTGCTGGAGAGCACAGCAGATGGCCAGAGGATTACAACTTCAATCTAGCTACTACAATAGTCACCAGTGTCTCACTCAATATCTCTCTGCCACACACAAACTCTAAACAAAAGGTACTTGCATATTTAGCCAAAAGCCATCTTATGTTACTGAAGCCTCTGTAGCTCCATTTCTCATTTAGTGGGATAACATGATTCTGTTTACCAATAACGTTCACTAGGTAGCTAGTTTCTCTGAAGCCAATGTTAGATGTCGTTTTAAGTTGAATTATCAGCTGGCAAGCAAATTAACCTCCTTAAGTCTATCCTTATTGCAAGGAGAGATGAAACTGACAATACAGCAATGACTTTGTGCAACAAAGTAGCCTACAAGTAACAAACATGACTCATTTATATTAGTATTTCATAGTGTGCCATTTGTTTATACCTATTACAGCATCTTGTGGTAGCCTATAACAATGCACAAGAATCATATTCTTAATTGTCAGTAGACAGAAATAGCCCGGATTGCCAAGCCATCGTGGCTAGTAATTAGGCAAAGCATCCACTGATAAAGAGAGACTGGTTTTAATCCATTTCCAAAACACTTAAGGCTAACATTTTGTCAAAACGTTAAAGATGCCCAAATAGACGTACCTTTTTGTAATGTGCCATCTCAAAGCAGTAACCCAAGTCTGCACACAGCAGACAAGACCTTCACCCTCAGGTGCATCAGTATGCTTAGCGATTTTTCCAATGCCTGGAGATTAGTAATAGAATCTAAAAACTTGTAAGGTTTGTTGTTAGAAACATCCAAAATGGACAGATATACAGAATGGCACTTATTCACAGTAGGGACAAAATGTTCTATCCAAGACTGCAAGCACAGAACAGGTAAATACAAGCACACAAGATATAACTGGATCCCAATAGATAAACTTTTTAAATACAAGACAGACTGACCATGCCTTTAACTAGGATTTATTCCATGTGGGAAGAATTTAAATGCCCCCCCCATTTTAAATTGGGGAACCATACTCAGCCATCACTGAAACTAACATCACCCTAAATCAAAGCAAATCTTTGGCAGGCGGGACAGTAAGTGGAGCCATAAATATTGTTCCATATATGGTGGGGCCCAATTAAGCAGTTAGTGGCTTTCATTCAATTTCTCAAATTGAAAAAAGTCTTGCAAGTCAGTTTAACTGTGGGATAATTTAGGCTACCAGACAGGTGGATGTCCTGTTTGTGACTGTTGCCCCCCCCAAAAAAAAACCCCACACACCATGAAGAGGCTCTGTCATATTTACAGATAATGTACACTCAGTACCAGACATTGAGAAGTTCTCCGTATTTTTACAGTACAAGTCAGACCAATAACTAGTTTTCTGCAGAAGATGTGCAGTTTTCTACTGGACTATTAGTGCAGCCAGAGGAAAACCTCCAGCAACATGTTCACCTAGGTTTTTTCTGGGTTCCAAATTCTCCTCACACCATGTCCCCCCCGCCTCCCCCATTTGATTTTAAAGTTTTGTCTCCTACCAGAAGTAATTTTTGGAACTTAGTGATGGATAAAACACACCCTGTGTAAAAGCCAGATGCAAAGCGATATTCCTAACATCTGACAAGGTAATTCATTAAGCTTGTAAACTACTACTACGGGATTAAAAGTGCTTTGCGTTGACGCAAAATTCTCGCATGCCCTTCCAAAGGCGCATGTCAGCTCAACACATTAAATACTATCCAGACCCAAGTTCCAATATTCCACGTAGTTCTCTAACTGTAAAGCTCAGTGATTCCCCCCCCCCCCCCAGAAGTTCAAGAGTGCATGCAGGGAAGCTACTGTAGCTGGCATCTTGGGAAAAGAGCCACAAAGAGTCAGCTCCTATTCAGAGAATTCAATCATTGAGTTGTGCCTAAGAATGTACTATTCTGCTAGTTTAAAGACTACAGCCTTTTCAACCTTCCCGCTGAGCAGAAAATCTCAATTCCTGTAAACCATGATTATATTTCATGCATCATTTCCTTAACTCTTACAGCATCACTGCTCCAGGAAGTATTTACAGTACAATTCAAGGCAAAGATATGACAAGTGTTTGCCTGCTGAAATACACTGCTAATAGTGTCGCAGTATGCACAACACTGAAGAAACTGATCACTTTCAACAAGTGCCTTGAGAGAATCCAACCAAGAAAACTCATGCAAATATTTCACAACTACACGTTTCAGTCTCATGCTCATTCAGCCTAATGATGAAAACTGAATGTGCACCATGTTAGACAATCCTTGAACTGTCAAAACTGTTAGGTAAGATGAGATTAACTTCATTTGGTTAAAAATGGTAGGAATGGTGCAATTCTGTATGAGGAGCTTAAAAAAAATTTAAAGCTCTGCTACTCATGATCTCCCCCCCCCACCAGAAAAAAAAAAATCATAAGTTACACAACTGGACTTGCCTAGAATTTCCACAGCAGTTCAAAATACTAATTAGCAACAACATAATGAAGTTATGTACACATTTAAAGGGAGAAAATCAACATGGCTACTTAGAGATTCTCAGCTGGGAGGCAAAAGCCTGGAGGCCGATCAGCGAGGGGGGTTAAATAGTTATTAATATAGGCTTCTATAAATTAGTAATGGGACAAATGATAATTCAAACCCCGTGGCGGTGGAATTATTCCGAACTACCAATCAATGCAGGCGCCAAATGAGGCCTCAAAACGCGTGATCTCTGGAAGTACCTAACCAATCAATGATGGCTATCAGCAGCCACCCACCAGGCGTTTTGAAGTCTCATTTGTCCCACCACAACATCCTAACGCAAAAACATAAAATCATAATACGGACTGGCAGGCGGAAAAAACAAACTCCACAGGCTACACGGCCTCTAGAACTGCAAATGTCCTGACCTCTAAAATTAGGTAACACTCAATGAGCAATATGATGGATTCAAAAATACGAAAAGCAGCGATACAGCTAACACTGCCATTTTATTAATTTTGGGTAAATATTACTAAAAAAAACCACGTGAAAATACTTAAGTACCATATACAGCCTTTACTTAACTGATCTGATATCGGCAGAGTGGCGCATAATTTAATACGTAAAACATCCACATAATTAAAAGCTAATCCTAGCAGCACTGCTGCCAGACCAAGGATGACAGTGTGAACGGCAATGTTACGGACACCGAATGACACCAAACTGCCGGGGCAACTTTGCGAGGCAGAAAGTACGGCAAACCACATTGAAAATACTGTATGGAGAAGTTTCAGCTTACGAAAAAATGACCATAACTTTAATGAAAATTCCACATTTCATTTACAACTCCTTCCGTCGTCATAGTCATTAGAGGAGATAGGCTACAATTCAAAGCCTATTTTAGTGGAAAGTCCTATCACAGTAATATTCATAACGTCATCAGAAAGTAGTTATAATCCAGCCGGGCTTTACCGGATAGCGAATCTGAGGTTTCTAAGAAGGAAACCCATAGAACGTCTAATACTACGTGGCCTTATTGCCAAAAAAAGTATAATCCACCCTAGCCACTCTTACTTATACGCGAGGGCAACATTTGGTTTAAAGACCAAAATCAACATTTTATATAACGCAAGAATGCAGTGTCGATGACAGGATAGATGTTTTTAGAAGTTATAACCTGCTTGAAATTCAGATAAATCACAGGCGAAAAAGTTTGAAGGGAGAACAGCTGTGCGCGATTATGCGTGACTTCAACATCGTAATTACTTAACTAAAAGGACAACTTGGAAAAAACTGAAGTTTACCTCTCACACAGAGCAGAGACATTACCAGGGCTTCTCAAAAGATCCTTATGCAGTTCACGAAGTTAAATCAGGTCAAAAATACTGGTATGTTCCATCGGCTGACCGTGCAGAAAACTCTAACTCCTCTAAATTTTTAAGTCCTCAGTTACTGTGGGGAACAGGATAAAAATTCGTAAAATTTTTAGAACTGAGACTAGAGACCAACATATCCAAAGCATCTAACGCCATGACCAAAAAAAAAATTAACAGGGACTCCCCTAAGGCACATAAGTCCCTGAAGGACAGTACGCCGATAAACATTATTGACACAGAAAGTAGCCATAGAGGGGATTTAAGCATAGCATGGGCGGGTTTTATGAACATATCCACCAATGAGAGAAGAGGAGGTGAACAGCTGTAATAAACAGGTTGAGAGAACAGGTGGTGACGCACCAGTACCATTGCTGTCCGGATGTCCCTACGCCATTGAGTATATTTTGAAAGTGTTTGAAATCAAACGAAATTTCACTTTTGGTGTTTTTTTGTAATATTCCAGAAAAAAGTCCGGCAATGTATTTCTCATATACATGTACATATCTGGTTTTTGCACTCAATGTCCATAATGATAAATATGAGAACGCAATATATAAAGAAAAACATTTTAAGGATAGAAAATAAGTTATATTAAGTATTGTCATCTCTGTTACATCGCTACATAAGATATAGCTAAACTTCGAAATTAATTTATTCCATCTATTTAAACTGATTTAATGCCACAATGACATAAAATAGTTTAATTTAAAACGTAATGTTATATACAGTGCCGTGAAAAAGTATTTTTCCACGTTTTTTTGTATACTTTATCCACACTTACTGGTTTCAGATCTCCATACAAAATTAAACTGACAAGTATAACATGAAGAAACAGTAAACCCAGTTTTTAAATGACCATTTCATTTATCACTTCAGTGTAAAAGTCATTGCCCCTGTTAGTTAGTGACTGACTAGGTCACTTTTAACCAGCAAACACAACAACTGTAACCAGTCACTTCTGATGCTTGGAGATCAGGCTTTAACTGTGGAGGAATTTTGACCCACTCTTTTTTAATAGAGCTGCTTTAATTCAGCCCCATCAAAAGGTTTGTGAGCATGAACAGCCCATTTCAGGTTTTGCTATACAATTTCAATGGGGGTCATTCCATGTCAAATCAACCGATTTTCCAGAAATCCCACACACTTCGGTCTCAAAAAATTCTGAAAAAAATACTAGGTGTACCCATGTTTTCCAGGAAACACCCTGTAAAATTATTTTGATGTAAGATCAATACTTTCCAAGATACAGCCAATTTTGTGAGGGGAGAGGGGTGTCGCGGCTTTATTTTTTCATCAATTTCAAGACCATATCTCAAGAACTAAACCCACCTAGCAGGCTCAAATTTTGCATACTGGTACCTTTATAGGTATAGTATGTAACAAAATCAAAATGTTTGCTCCAGATAACACCACTTGGTAAGAACAGACCTTCAAAAATAGAAAAAAAATATATTTTGCGTCTTTGGCTTTGCCACGTTTAGGCTTTCAGAAAGCATACTTCTAACTGATACAGCCTGCTGAATTTTTTTCCATATTTAGTTACCTACACAGGGCTTTTCAAAAGGTTACAAACAAACAAGAAACTGTATCAGGGTTTGACCAGCAGACCTCTCAAATGTGAAAAAATCATTTTGGGTTTAATTTTCAGACCAGCTTAATGCACTGTGGGAATGTCCAGACATTTTTTAAATTATTTTTCCTGTATCCTACATGGTCCCTTCTTTCTCAAAAAACAAGTCTTACTTTTCTTATGTGAATCTTTCATTTTTATTTTCCATTCTAAACATGGGTTAAATTCACCATTTGTCAGTAATGATAATCATCAAGTTCTTCATCACTAACTTGGGTATAGGATTAATGGAAAAAAATAAATCACCAAAGGCACACTAAGCATAACACATAAACAACAGCTACTTGATTTATCATTAAATACAACACTAGTTATAATGAAATGTTAACATCTTGGTATTGCAGCAGCAGGAATGTGACCCATTTCATTTCTGTTTCAATCAAAGTGCAGAGTGTAGGGAATTTTTGTCTTTGATATAAAGATGGTACTGCCTCCCACTGACCGTTGTAGGTGCAGTAAGCAGTGCAATGACACACTGTTATGGCACCCAACAAATATCGTCTCTAGGTGGCCAATGAAAAGACTGTGCAGGATAGTTTGGATGCATGAAACATATCAGGATGTCTGATTCCACTTCACTCTTGTCACAAATCACACCAATCCAACATTTTTCATCATAGCCTCCAACATAGCCTCCAATAGGACACTGGTCTAATGTGAGGGATGCATCTGATCCATCAGGAGTGTGATCGTGAGAGGGCAGGATCTCAGCTGCTGCTTCAGTGGTGAATATTCAGACAGTCAATTGACTGTCTTCACCAGACACCCAGCTGATTTTGAGTTTGCCATCTTCTGTAGGGATGTAACAGTGGTATTTTCGAGTACCAGGTACTCTTTTGGCCATGGAGAATTGCTTTCTCTGTTCAACAACATGAGACAGGACATCATCATTTGATATGAAAAAAGTTTGACATTTTTGATATGTCCTACGCCCCATTCATACAAATCCTGTGGTGTCAGAATGTGTCCTGAAGTTGCTGCTTGGAGACTGGCTTTTGCCGCTTCCCTTTTAATGGTGCCTCCCACACCATCACACACATTCTTGCCATGGGATGTGACAAAGAAATGCCACTCCGCTTTGAGTCCAAAATCATGTCGGTGACACACAAGATCAGCAAAGTTTTTGATATTTTTGTACTGTGAGGGAGCTCCATCTGAGAAGTAAAAAATTTTGTTTGGATGTGGTGCTGTCTTTTGTAGGTAGCTCAGGACATCCTGTTGGAATCTGTGCACAGTTATTGTCATGTGGCAGTAAGAACTAAACCATATAGTGATTTATTCTTTCCATCAAAACTTACTGATTGAAAACTGAATTACCATTATTGACACATGGTGCATTCAGCCTCTGTTTAGGATGGAAAATAAACATGAAAGATTTGCATAAAAAAAGAAAGGTTTGTGTTTTGAGAAAGAAGGGACAATGTAGAATAAATGAAAAATATTTTTTAAATTATCTGCACATTCCCACATGCCGTTAGGGTGCTCTGAAAATGAAATCCAAAATGATTTTTTGGATTTGAGAGGTCTGCTGTTCAAACCCTGATATAGTTACTTTTCTGTTTATTTCCTTTTTCAGAAAGCCTATAGTTATCTGAATAAGGAAAAAAAATCAAAAGTCTGTGTTGGTTACAAATGTGTGTTTCTGAGGCCTAAACATAGCTAAGCCAAAAACTCAAATTAAATTTTGGTCAATTTCAATGGGCTGCTTTGACCATGCAGGGTCATCTGGACCAAATGTTTTAATTTCATCACATACTATACCAATTTATATATCAGTATGCAAAGTCTGAGCCTGCTCGGTGGTTTAGTTCTTGAGCTATGGACTTGTGAAATTTAATGAAAAAATGAGACCAGATAAAATCAACACCCCCCCCCCCCAATAAACTGGCTGTATCTTGGAAAGTATTGATCTTACATCAAAAAAAATTTACAGGGTGTCTCCTGACTAACATGGGTACACCTGATCATTTTTCCAAAATTTTTTGAGTCTGAAGTACGTGAGCCATTGGTTGATTTGACATGGAATGACCCATGGTGTTCAAGTCAGGATTTTGACTAGGCCACTCCAAAGGTGGACTTGCTTTGGTGATGTGAATCGTTGTCTTGCTGCATAACTCAATTACACTTGAACTTCAGTTTAGAGACCAATGACCAGACATACCCCTTCAGGATTTTCTAATAGAGAGCAGAATTCACTGTTGCGTTAATTATGGCAAGTCACTCAAGCCCTGAACCAGCAAAGTATCTTCACACTATCACACTACCACCATTATGTTTGGTATGATGTCCTTATTGTGGAATGCTGCATTAACTTTATACCATATGTAACAGTGCCCATGTCTACCAAAAAGTTTCACTTTCAACTCATCAGTCCACAGAACATTATTTGAAATGGCTGGGGGGTTAGCAAAGTGTTTTTTGACAAATGTGAGTTGAGCCTTAATGGTCCTCTTGGTCAATGATGGTGATGTGATGTGGGTTAGGTGTCTGTGCCTGTGACTGAGAGGTTACAGGTTCAAGTCCTGTAGCTGACAAGAGTGTCCATATTGCCATTGGGCCATTGAGCAAGGCCCTTAACCTGAATTACTCCATGGGTGCTGGACACTGACTGACCCCGCACACCAACCCTTGGCTCTTATCTTGAAGAGCAAGATTGGAAAATGTGAAAGCTGTGAATTTCCCTTTGAGAATCAGTAAAGTACTGATTATTATTATTAACTGTGGTTTGCGTCTTGTATCTCTCCCATGAATATCATTTTTGCCTAGTCTCTTTCAAGTGGTAGAAACATGAACTCTGACTTTATCTGAGAGGAGGGAGGCCTGCAGTTCCTTATATATTCATCTGGGTTCTTTTGTGACTTCCTTGATGAGTCATCAATACACTGTAAGGGGGGGAATTTTGGTAAGTCAGCCATCCTGAGAGTATTCCCCACTGTTCCAAATTTTCTCCATTTGGAGATAATGACTTTCACTGTGTCTGTTTCACTGTTTGATTGAGTCCCAGAGTCTTATAAATGTGTTTGTAAATCTTTTCAGACTGATATATTTCAATAACTTTCTTTCGTCGTGGCTTTTGGACTTTCTTTTGATCACCAAATACTGTGCTACTTGTCGAGACATTTTGGCCTACTTCATTTTGCTGAAAAGGTTCTATTTATGTTATGTTTAGATTAAATATGGTTCACAGTAATCATACCTAGGTGTGTCTAGTCCAACTGAACCCAATTCACCATTAAATTTGGTTATTTGGTTCATTGGTCAAGGAGGAATTTGACACAGCACCAGTTGCTGTTGAATAACTTTTTTCTTTCAATTAATGGAATAATAATTTAGAAATTGCATTTTGTTTTTATGGCAGTTGTTTTTGTGTTAAATTTTCTTTGAAGATCTGAAACGATTGTGTGTGACAAATGTGCAAAAAATTAAAGAAATCAGGATCAGATATTTTCCACAGCACTGTAGTTGAATGATTTTTTGGACAATAAGGCAATAAGGTATTTTCTACATACTGGTCATTGTATTCCAGCTTATTAAAATAGTCCTATTTGTGCCTGCTTTTTTATTAATTTATTCTATTTTTAATTATTTATCTAAAAGTTTAGTGTGATTACAACTGCATGAGTAAACAGATGTCTGTCTCGTTGTATCTGTCATATTGATGAACTACAAAACACTACTCCAAGAGTCAAACAACTGAAAATGAAACAGCTGCAGAACAAAGTGCTTTTAAACTAATACAGTTACACTACTAGTGTATTGTTTTTTTCATTGGGTAATGCAATGTAGAAATGTAATTATTGAATTTGGCTTGCTCTCTTGCTAAGAATTTCTTGCATCTGTCATTTTGAGTGTAGCTCATTTAGATAAAAATTTTTAGTTATTTAAAATTATGGATTGGTGTAATGAAGGGGCCATACACTGCAAACTCCATTAACCTCTATAAAGAGTTTCAAATTATATGTTCCACGATTAATTTCTCTTCTAGCATAATAGACTTCCTAGAATGTTTATAGGACAGCTTCAGAATTATATTTGTTTGCCTTTTGGGCTATGTGTTGTCATCCACAATTAAGCCTGCCAAGATCATGGTTTTGGTAATACCTTTAATCTATCAGAGTGTGGCATCTAGTGGTTGAGATATGAATATTGCAGAAGTCATAGAATAGAATATTCATCCCCCAAAAGCAAAATGGGGGACTTTCTCATATCCCATCCTACTCTCCAGACACAGGTGAGAGCAGATACAGGGGTCAGAGTGCAGGGTCAGCCACTGTTCACCACCCCAGGGACATTTGCAGTTACAGGCCTTGCTCAAGGGCCCAATGGTAATATGGTCACTCTACTGGCTGTGGGATTCAAATCTGACACCTTCTGAACACAGAGTTCTACCCCACACAGCCACCCATATATGGCAGACATATATTGGATTATAATTTCTTATGTATACTGTTGCTCACAACAATGGAAAAGAGACCATTTTAAAAACGCTTGTTTGAGGATGACATTATTGTTTGGTTTTTCCCAAGGTTTCTTTCACTTTCTGAGGGAATTCTTCCTTGTCACTGTTGCCTCAACTTTACTCGTTGAAGACCTCAGGCCCAGGGCCCTGTAAAGTTCTTTGAAGAAACTGGCATCCCATACAGGGTGTACCCTTGTGCACTGTGTTGCATGGGATAGAATCCAGGGCCCTATACAACCTTGATGAGGATATAAGAATTCATTTTACAATTTAGCTTCTTATTAGCACTTTGTCTTAGCCATCTTACCATTTTACAGTTACATATTTAGACAGCTGTTGAAAAATACTTCAGCTTTGTCCTAAAACTGATGAGTTATGAGTATAATTACTAGGAGACATACCCCAGTATAACTACTAACCTTTTGTTCTTTCCTATGTATTTTATTACACAATTTTTTCAGTTGCTCCCCTTTGAAGAATGTCGAATGCTACTAAAGGGCCTCAAAGCCAAGTTTCATCAACAGCAAAACAAAATTAATTTATCCTTCATTGTTATGTCATAATAGTGCTTTAAGTTTGATTTTGCATTGACTGTGATTGAACCTTATGGTACAGTGGATGGCAAAAGGTTGCAACACCATTAAAATACTCAGATTGTCCTGAATTACAGAAAATGCATACACATCTTCTTCCTGTCATTATTTTTATAGTAATTCATAGTCTGTTACAGTAAATTTGCAGTATCAAAAACAATTAATCACCAGCAAGTCTTTAAAAGAATATCAAAAACTGAAATTTAACCACAAGTGATTATGTCACATAGAATTTATGGGATATCTTTCGACAAGCTACACCTCCAATGCAAGCAGTGTTGATCAAAAGGTTGATATAAGGTTGATGAGCGGGTTCAAGCACACATAACAACAGGGACACTAAGCACCATTGACTAAAGGAAAAAGTAAAAGCAGCTTGGATCGTCAAGCAACTGCCAATGCCAGCACTGTCTACATGGCCTGCAGTAGTGCTGCCATAAGCAATGAAGCATCCATAGACAACTGAGGGCATAGGCTCTTATTGCATGGCCTATGGAAGCAGTGTTGGGTTGATCAGAATAGGCAGAAGCATGCAATTCTGCCATAGACAGGTGGGGGGGGGGGGGGGGGGGGGGGATGGTTTTTTGGTTGGTGCGGGGCGGGGGGAGGGGGGGTGGATGTGTTGTTTGGTTTAATTGTGTACCCGTGTGGGTGTGTAGGCACTG
>JAACJT020023085.1:0-26320 GCA_009936485.2 Gymnarchus niloticus | reverse complement strand
CTCTTGAAGGAGTTTTTCCTTGCCGCTGTCGCCTTTGGCTTACTCTCTGGGGACTGTGGGCCCGGGACTATGTAAAGTGCTTTGTGACCATGCTTCGTGTTAAAAGCACTATATAAATAAAATTGAATTGAATTGAATTGAATTGAATTAAGTTGGGTGTAGCGGGGAGTCATGATACCTGCAACTCATGTTGGGCCTTTGCTGAGGCTGAAATGTTGGTTTTATCTGTTTAGTCTTCATGACGGTTCTATCCCTGTGTGTCGAGGATCTGTCAGCCATGCAGAAGATACTCATACCACAATTTTAAACCAGATTCCATAAGCTGATGTTTCCTGAAATAATTCAGAATGAGCAGAACAAGTATAAGAATCGTTTGTTCTAGACTGGCTCACTATACGGCATGCCTTTCACAGTGCAGGCTGGTGATGAGGACATGGACAAACCCTCTGACTTACAGAGTATAAGTTTAACAAAAACAGAGAGCAAACTGTTCTGATCATTTCAGCATGTCTCCAAAACAGAGATACCTTCAGTGTGTAATGGCCCCTGTTCAGGGGTGACTCTGTGGTACAGAAACACGGAGCAAAGCTTACGGGGGGCAGAGTGTGGAGAAGAGTCACAGTGCTCTGAGTCCCCATATTCATGAGACCAGGCTGAGCGACGTGACAAGAGCCAGCCCAAAGCCCACCCAGCTGTTTTTGGACCATTGATATGAGAGAATTGCATAAAGCCTGGCCCACCCATTTCCTCTAAGTGTTTCTTATTAGAGAGAGGTACATCAGAAAGCGAGGGAGAGAGGAGCGTTAACAGGAAGAGACGGTGCAGTGCTCTGTGTAAGCCTGGCGCAGTCGGACGTGACTCTAATCCCTTGGCTTCCACTCAGCAACTTTCCTCGGCAACATGGACTCCTTCTTTCATGTGTGTGTGATGTCGCTCCTACTGCTGCTGCCCTCGCAGCTCGAGGTCTCGGGTTCCGCACAGGAGGGACAGCAGGAGGATGGGGCATCTGGCACCTGTCCGCTGAACCTGCAGCCAGCGGGGGGCTGTGTGGACGGGGACACATGTGCCTATCAGGTCACCCTGCCCCCCCTCAGCATCCAGCTACCCAAGCAGTTCCGCTTGCTGGAGAAGACCATGAAGGACCTTCAAAGCCTGCGGGCCGAGGTGGACCAGCTACGAGCTACCTGTCTAGAGTGCCACCCACAGGCTGACCAGAGGGACAGTGGCCCCACGACAGCCCCTGGCTCAAACCAGCCCCGGTCCTCAAACATCCGCGTTAAGGATCTACAGAGCACTGCCAGGCTGCAAGAAATGCAGAAGAAGATGACGCAAATGTCCAACAGCCTGACGGATGCCCGCTCTCAGATTGGCACCCTGAGGAACCAGCTGGACGAACTGAATCAGGAGCACCAAAAGAACGTGGAGGCTATGGTCAATGGCAACGTAGAGAACATCACCAGGCTTGTCAACCAGCTCAACAATAAGTGTCCCAACCCCTGTCCAGCGCAGGGGCCACAAGCATGTAAGTACAACTGCACATTTCTTTATTATTGCAATTTTGTAATATGAGGCATCTGGCAGTTTTTATATTGTGCATCCAGACAGCTATAGCTTATTACTAGATCAGTTATGGTGCTTTTCTGAAGAGTACAGCCACATAGACCTTTGGAACTGACATCCTGAAGGGCAACGTTAAACTAACTGGAAGCATCACCTGGTACACCCTGGTACATATCATATGGGCTTTTGACCTAGGGAACTTTGTGCAACAGAGAAGACGACTGCATGCAATCCCAACACTGTAACACATACGCTCTGCTTTTACTGTTTACAAGGAAAATTTGAAAAAAAATAATACAAGTATGATCAACATTATACATGCTCAAAAAATCTGAGTATAAGATTTTAGCTTAGACTAAATGAGACAGCCGAGTAAAAATTAACAACATAACTAGAAAGCTTTTGAATTTAATGCTAGGGGAGTCTTTTGAAAGTATCTTTTAAAATACCTTTGTCTTTGTGTAATCAGTGGGCACGTAAAAGTTCACAAATTGTGAAAGATTTGAAATATTAAACCCTGAAAAAAATCAACGTTTTAGGGTTAGTCATCGCGTGTTAGTTGTTTATAAAGCCAAAAATGCCTCCTGGGTTAACAGTCACCAATCAGCCTGTCACAGAAAAAGACTCCTGTCACTGTGGGAGGGGGACAGTTTTCCTGGCAGCCCCCTTTCACAAGAATAAAGCTGCCTCACATTTTGTTTCCCTTTGTTGACTCGTCTTCTCCTGCCAAAAGCCTGTCAGGACTGGGAGAGGCTCCATCTGGGCGCCTTAGCTGGCCAAGCATCCAAACGGACACAGACACTGGTCCAAATGTACTTGACAAAACTCTGTAGTATAAACTAGCTTTTCATAACACCACATCTCAGCTTTTCCAATGCATTTATACTTTCTGTTTTAACCATGTCTGGCCTGCATTGTTCTTATGATACAAAACAAATCTTCACACAAATTCAAAGCAAATATTTTCTTCCTGCAAAACATCTATTGAAGCGCTAACAAAAGAAATGGGGCCTGTTATGCTATGACCACCTTCCTCACCGAGAGTCCACACAGCTCACTCTCCTCCCTTCTCTCTGCAGTAATGATCGCTCCCCGAGACTGCTCCGAGTACAGCGGTCACAAGACGAAGAACGACATCTACCAGGTGATGCCCGACCAGCGGGTGGGCATGTTTGACGTCTACTGCGACATGGAGTCTTACGGCGGTGGCTGGACGGTGGTACAGCGGAGGCTCGATGGCACGGTGCGCTTTAACCGCTCCTGGGAGGAATACAAGCGTGGCTTCGGGGACCTGCGCAGAGAATTCTGGCTAGGCAACGACTACATCCACCTGCTGACCAAAGCCAAGGACATGATCCTCCGCATCGAGCTGGAGGACTTCAGCGGGGTACGGGAGTACGCCAAGTATAATCACTTCTACGTGGCAAATGAGTACCTTAACTACCGCCTGTCCATCAGTGGCTACTCCGGCACGGCCGGAGATGCCATGCACTACAGCAAGAATTACAACCACGACCATAAGTTTTTTAGCACACCTGACAGGGACAATGACATGTATCAGTCAGGCAACTGTGGTGCTTATTACAGCTCCGGCTGGTGGTTTGATGCCTGCATGGCTGCCAACCTCAATGGCAAATACTACAAGAACAAATATAGGGGTGTCCGCAATGGGATTTTCTGGAGTACCTGGAGCAACATCACCTCAACACCCTATCTCACTGGCTACCGACAGTCTTTCAAAACTGTAACGATGATGATCAGGCCGAAGAACTATTCGCCATAAGCCTTGATTATTCCTCTAATGTCCTTTGAGGTCTCACTGAAATATTGATGGTGGTTGGGGTGAAGTCATACATTTCATGCATCGATTATATGTGGTTAGACATATATGCTAACATTGTTAATGCTGGTTAAAACAAATCGCCAGTGCCGAAGCTTCAAATTTTCAACTAACGTACGTTTCAAACATCTCTTTACATTAAGCACTGCTTTCGACAGTGAATCCAGTTAAGCAGTTAACCGTTGTTGTAAATGTCTATGCAAAGGTGTGTCTGAGGAAGCACTTCCTAGTGATTTCATTCATATGTATTGTTCAGATATGTTTATCCACTGACCACAGCTGGTGCCATTTTAAAGCTGCCTGGACTTGTGACCAGTCACAAAAATACTAGCGTCACAGCGGCAAAATGGTTAATTCGGAGTGAAGCCGAGGAGACAGAGATTAAAGCTACAAGTCACACATTCCACAACAAAGAAGTCGCATGCATATCCTTAAATCAACTATTTGTAAAAAGACATTAAAAAGTCAAAAGCTTATTTCTGGTGCCTATTGCTTGTATAAACTGTTATCTAGAGGTAGAGGGGTCTGTCACACCACATGTCCCTTAAACTAGCTTGAAAGGAATGAGAGAATGTATGGAATTTTGACACAGAACTGTATTTATTTCATAATGATGGCAAACAAGTCATTTAAATTAAAAAGCCCCACGGTTGTGGGATATATTTCAAGTGTTCATATTCTTCATATAAACTGGAGGAACTGGTGGCAGCTGGACATTTTAGTAATGGAATTTCATATTGTGGACATATGGATGAAAGGCATTTGGAAAGGCCTCTGGAACCAGCTGGAAGACATTCAGTTAAAGTTAACAGAGCACACCCTCATAAAGGTAGAGTTATGTTACTCTTCTAGAATCCTGTTTTGTATTGTAGAGATTTGTCAGTCATTATGAACAATGTTTCTGCAGAGAATAAGCTGTTATGGGTGGATGGATAAAATAAAAGGCTCTGCTGAAAAATGCAGAATTTGAAGTAAAGTGAATAAAGGTTTTTTTTTTACATGCCTTTCCCTAATTGTCCTTTTGTATAACTGCTTGTCAAGATCTTTTTATGCTGAATTCCAGCAGGGAAAGCCATTCTTGTAGCGATCTAGCATTGTCACCACCTGTGGCTCCATAGTGCCTTGATTCCTGGCCACTGGCTGATTTGAATCCATCGTGAGACCAGTTTAAGGTTACAAACATCTCTGTTCATTTAAACCTCATCTTTATGAAAAAGATGTGAGTGCACAGTACCTAGTATCAAATGTCAGACAGCTCACATGGACAGTCTCACTATTGTTATGCGAGCGGCATCCTTAATATCAGATATACTATATATAGATTTATATGTATGCAAATGTGTACAGGTGGGACAGAAATTAAACCATACAGTATATGGCCTTCGCAAACCATAGAATGGCAATATATGTTTAGGTGCTGGAGTTTGAGTTGACCATCAACACCGTTCTCCAAACCAGATTGTACTCACATTACCCTGTATTGCACAATAGATGGACATTTTCTCATACACAACAGCCTCACTCAGAGCCATTTTGTTACGCTGCTTTCAGTTCTGTACTTTGTGCCTCTGTATAGCAGAGCCTTACCCGGGTGGTCATGTGACTTCTCTTAAGGATATTACAGTAGTCACCCCTTCCTTATATCACCTGCCCTTGTCTGGATCAGTCATTTGCAGAGTGTACACCCGCCATTCTCAACCCTATGTTGGATGACTCCTTCCCCGTACAGAGATAATGTGAGCATGACATACTGAGGGCTGGACCACCTCTCTCTAAAACTGTGCTTATTCTTAAGGTGGTTCACTTTAATGGATGTCTGACAGCACGGAGCAGGTGTGGAAACAAAAGAGCTTGATAAGGCAAGCTACATGTGCCAGCTCTCACTGTGGAACCAAGCTCAAAAACACAGCCGCTGAAATGAGACCATCTAGTGGTGCTTCTACACATCCTGCACTGAATGCATTCAGCCCAGGATTAAAAACACTATTCCAACATGTCTGTTCCACAAATCTGATCTCAGCTTGGGAAGTAGAGAGGGGATTGTGTTTCATTCTTAGTCACAATAAGCAACGATACACAGCAGTGACAAAAAACTGTGGATGATTATTCCATGAGATAACTTGCAGGTCAGCCTCAACCTTGGAGCAGGAAAGCAACAGTGCTAATTGCAGTGAATCATCCACCAGTTTGTGTACCAGTCCATTCATCCATCTACCAATTGTCCTCCATAAGAACTGAGTCTCTAAATCACCCACAGTGTGCGTGCACATTCAGTGATGGGCTGGCATCCTTGCTAGCGGGGCTGGAGCTTAACCCAGACAGATTGGGCTCATGGCTGGGGTACACCCTGGATGGCATGTCAGTCCATAATAGGGGACATACATGGTGACACTCACAGTCAAACACTATGAGCAATTTAGTGATACACAGCCTACATCTTTGGACTGCGGCAGGAAACTGCAGAAGCTGGAGGAAACCCACGAGGTATAGAGAGAATGTGCAAACTCCACAACACAGGGAGCAGAAGTGGGTTAGAAGCTAGTTGCAAGGTATTGCATGTTCCTACCATACCGAGCATTCCTACTCACTGTTTACTGCTTACCTGTTATAGATCCTTAATTGCTCTTCTTCAACTTCAGCTGTCGTCTTGTGGTTTGCTTCTGATTGTCCTGGTTTCCCAACTTGCGTGTCTGGTTTTTTGACTACATCTGATCGCCCTTTTGATTTGGAAGTCCTGACGGTTCTGGTTTCAACCCTGCCTGTTTTTCACCTCTGATTAAAGTCTGATTTCTTCACTTGGATCCCAGCCTGGTTCCATTACGAAGAAGAAATAAAAGTAAAATTAAAACATATGTTTATAATTTCTTGAATTTTTCCCAGATATCTTAAAGAACATTATTACAGTCAGATTTGCAAAATAAATAATGCATGTAAAATTTGAGGCTGTTATACATCCATGAGCCAGAACATCATGACCACGTCAGTTGAAATTCTGGCTCTTCCTAGCAACTATTAAGGTACCAATGAAAAAGGGAGTATAAAAATACATTACTATCCTGGCTACTGTGTTGGTCAGATGTCAGTCCTATTGAATGTCTGTGTCTGATAGCTTTGGTGTTTGGAACCACTGAGGACTCCTAATCCTCTACCAGACACTCTGGTGTCAGCATGTTACGGCATCCCAGAGGTGATGTTCGAAGGCCTCACTGAATCAATAACTCGCTGCACTGCTGCAGTATTGGAGAAGGAGGAGGTTGTACCTACTAGGAGGGCTTTGTTAATCTTTTCTAAACTGATGTTACTGTCATGCTCCTCAAACCATTCATACACACTCCTACAGACATGGCAAGCTTAATTATCCTGCGGGAACCAAACCTGTGCCATCGGGGTAGACAGTCATCATGAAGAGGATGAAGTAGTCTGGAGTGTTCAGCCATTTGTTCTACTAGGGGGTGGTCACAATGCTATGGCTCATTGGTGTATATCCAGATACAGTACACTTATTTGAACAGATTTGACACAATTGAGAGCCATACTTTACAGACTAGAAGAAAGGAAAGCATTCATCATTCAGTGAAATTCCTGGGTACCACGGATAATTACAGGTTTTATTTTTACATTTCCTTGATGTTTTCCTTCAGCATAAGAAATCAACAGAAGCTGAGAGTTTACTGGTGGAATCAATCTGCATGGTCAAGCATGTGATGATAATGTTACAAATATCCACTAGAGGGCACTGCATTAATATCCATCCATTCTCCTCCTGTCCAGAGTTGAAAAGGGATTAGGAGCCAATCCTAGACAACACAGAAAACACACAGTCACTATGGGAAATTTAGAGATGATAACTATCCTAATTACATGTTTATAGATGGAAATCAGAGTACTGGGAGTAAACCTGTGATGCTTGGGGAGAATATACAAACTTCACATGCACAGAATGGAGGTGGGATTCAAACCCCAACTATAGAGGTATAAAGCAACAATGCTACCCACTGAGCCACCATGCCACCATTTAGTACTAACCCAAGTTAACATTTGGATGCATAGTAGTATCCTAGGTAACCAAACCTCGCTCCTAACAAATATTTACTCTATGAATGAGAAGTAACATTGAAAGTTCAAACCTCCAACAGTAGAAGTGGGAGGCCACCATACCAATAATATTAACTTTTAATCTAGGCAATAGTGCGACCAACGGAGCCACTGTGCCTCTCTAAAATAATAATAATGAAAAAACAAAAGATTAATATTCACTGTACTTCTTAAACCTTTGCAAAAAGAAACATTGTTTCTGGAAAGTCAGAGAACATAATCAATTTTTGTAACAATTTTTCTATTCCTAGAAAATTAGACAGGGTATCAGTTACAGAATGTAGTGTTTAAATGCAAGAGTTGTTTGAAAAAAATCATCTGGAAGAGAGCTGACATGCTTTTTGAGAGCTGGTTTAAGAATATCTTCCTTGCACATCAACAGGAGCAGACAACTGTACTTGTTGCATAATTGTAACTGTAGCATTACACATCCTGCGACACAAGTGTTTACAATTAGCACACTTGTCACAAGGTTTACACATTAGTGTAATGGCTGTGTACAGAAAGACAGCTCAGGTGACAGGCTAAGTCCTGGCTGCTCAGGAATAGAGCCACAGATTCAAATTGACAAGGCAGCACTAGGTATGTTGCATAGTGATTACATGCTTGGTCCTGCTGCTGTGACCTTGAGCATGACACATGGCGCTAGAAATTTTTAAAGCAAACCACCAGCTGTATGAATGTTTTTGGGGTAAAGCTGGGACTTGTAAGTTCGCTTTGTAGTGTTTGTTAAGCAAACAATTAATATTATGTATTATAACAGCAGTCAGTGACAAAATGCAGCACTTGTTGAAGACCTGAAGTATAGTTCCTGCAAGTCCTGATGTTATAGCCATCTTCTGTCCAGTCCGTTCCTTGGGTCATAAAGTTTTGGTCAGCTGGAGGAAACATCGCCACAGATGGGGCTGTCGACAGGAATGTGAGAGGTGGTTCTCATGGAGGTGGTGTGCAGGTTTGTTTCCGGCAGGGCGTGATTGCAGACACGCTCTACAGCTGGAACTCTGTGCGACACACTCCTGGGCCCCGAGGGCCCAAACTGGCCATGTGGTGAATGGTTTTCTCTGTACCAGTGATGAGCAGCAACAAATCACTCACTTGGCATGGAAGTCACATTTCTCGAGGGATCTTTGGAAAGACAGACTTAAAGTGGAGGATGTGTCAGTATTCTGGCATACATATACAACAAGGGAATTTCTCTAAAA
The DNA here is from genome assembly GCA_009936485.2 of Gymnarchus niloticus. Taxonomy (NCBI): domain Eukaryota; kingdom Metazoa; phylum Chordata; class Actinopteri; order Osteoglossiformes; family Gymnarchidae; genus Gymnarchus; species Gymnarchus niloticus. The sequence continues at coordinate 17,623 of JAACJT020023085.1, read as the reverse complement.
ATGCACCATAATTTTTTTAAGCCACTTTCCCATACTTTACTGAGAGGATTTTTTTCAGTCGAATGCAATACCCAGTTAAGGAGCCTCCCCACTTTTGACTCCTGCTACCTTGGTAGCGGGTTGTGTGCGTGGTATGGGGGTGAAAGTGATTAAAGGAGGCCTTAAAGAAACAGACAGGTGGTAGAAAGATGGAGAAAATGGGAAGATAGAGAGAGAGAGGGAGAGAGAGTGGGAGGATTTACCCTGCGGGATGAATGGAAACATTTATACATGAGTGCTTGCCAGATCTTGAGGAGAAATAGCTGAAGAACAACATAAAAAAGCAGACTTGCTACACACGAGGCAAACGGAACCTGGGGCCGGTGTGGGGGAGAGGGGCTGCTTCCTGTCTGCAGTGACTTCATGTACATATGGAGTCTGCAAGCTCAAGGTGCCTCAGTAGGGGGCCTGGGTGTCACCTCAGGAATGGATAACCCCCCTCCCCCCACACCCCTTACCCATCCATGTCTGCAGGTAGAATCAGAAAAGCCAGCTATACTGAAAGCCTATCACTCCCACCTACTGAGGGTGGGGCGGGTCACATCATGAATCCTGTTTGAATTGCAGCTTTCTGTCTCTTAACTATGTATTGTATATAATGATTTAACATCCATCCATTTGTCTTTAGTAGCACTGGCTCTCAACAAACCTGGAGACTATCCCAGGAAGAACAGGTTGGGGACACCCTGGATGGGGTGTCAGTTGATTACAGGGTGCATCACACACACGTGGACACACACACACACACACACACACACACACACACACACACACACACACACACACCGATTCATCATATGTGTTGGGAATGTGGAAGGAAATATGAATAACCGGAGGAAACCTGCACAAACTGTGTAATTTATGATAACAAATTGGTTTTGCAGTAGAAGCTGGAATGTCATCCTCTGAAATGAGAAACATTCCATGTGGTCATTTGTCATGATGCATACTCAGCCTGCAGGAATCATATTGGATGATGCCATTTACAGACTGTACTCCACTGTTAGGAGGGAAATTTCACTTATCATGATATTTGTTACCACAATGCGGTAGTTAAATATTAGTTCACATCTTGGCACTGAAAAACACTGCACTTTTGTTAAGAGTAGCAGCACATTGGCAGCTATAGTACGGAATACACAGGAGTTGCATTTAAGACTGTGTTATCAAAAGATCACTTATGATGCACGATGCCATAGTGAAAGGTAACCTTCATTTTGTTGTTGAAGCTTTGGCCTATGTCTGTTCCAAAACCCTCTTTTACTGCTTGCTTTAAGCACTCTTGCTGTTTGTGTGAAACTCCAACTGCCGCCATGACACTTATGGGAGTAGGATTACAGACGTAGGAAGTCAGCTGCGGCTAAGCTGTGACTCAGACAAATCTTACTTTCCCTAACTATTACTGTGCATTTGCATCTGCAGTTCAGCAGGGGGCAGACAGGTGTGTGCAAGGGGGGATCGCTCACCGATCTGTATTGAAAAATTAAACCAGGGCAGTTCATCGGTCTGTCTGTCTCTCTGTCAAGATATAGCCTGCTCTACTCAAACATTCCACCCATGAATCACAGCACAGAATCTTCTTGAGGATGCTGCAGTCCAAGAAGCCATCAGCAAAACCAAGCCTGCACTTTAGAGGATAATTTAAGTCTTGTAAACCCAACCTCAGCAAAGGGGTTGGAGGGCTACTTTAAGGATGCTGTGAAACAACGTAACTGTGGACATGCTGCAGAAGTTTTGTATTATGGGAAGTGAAGACAGATTTTGGAAATTCCTTCTAAACCAAGTCAAGCTATAAAGATGTAGAAAGAGCTTTCAGAATGTAGGCCGGTAAGTTCCACTGCCTTTAAGAAGAATAAAACTTTATTTTAAGTAATGATTTACAGTTTCATGCCATACAGGGTGTACCCCTGCTTTGTGCCCTATGATGCCTGGGAGAGGCTCCAAGCTGCCTGCGACCCTGACCAGATGGATGGATGGATTTACAGAACTTTACTTCAACGCAAATTTATCTGATTTAGATCCAGAATGTCAGAACTTTAAACACTGAAGAATGATTATATTAAGTCAAAGGCACCTACAGATATTATTTCCTTTACGAACCATGTTATACCAAAGAAAATGAGTTATGAGTTGACGGGGACCATAAACCAGTGCGCCCTCTGACCCAAAGCCAGACCTTGAGGTGGTCTGACCTCACGAATTCCATCCATGCCTCTGAGAACACAAGCCATCATTTTCTCTGAACTGTTGTCCAGGCATGGCAACAGTCCAAATGCTTATCCATTTCATGGGTAGTTTCTCACTAGTAAATGGTTAAAACATGTAACCAGGTGAATAATTAGTTTATAGGTAAAGTGCATTTGCATGCATGCTGGTGACATAATAGGATTTGGTGCCTTTAAGATAAGCTGTGGCGTCATCACACAAATGGAGCCGGGAGTCTGAAAGATGGTAACGGTTTTTCTTTTACGCTATACGATTGAACGACCAGTTCATAAAGATAAGCCAAGTAGGCAGCAACGGGGAGTAGTGCAGTCATGTAGGTAGATGCGTGAGCTTCTGTATTTCTCAGCTCAGCAAAGTGAACAAGCAGGGTATAGTATAGTAGAAGTATAGTAGTAGAAGTATACTTTTAGGTATTTTGTAACACCGTAAAACTTTGTTTGAATCTTTTATTTGCATTATCATAAAGGAACGTAAAAAAAAATCCCAATTAAGTATTTGTTTTCCCGTTATATTTCCCAGGCCATAAATGTGGGCTGCTTGTTGGACACAGGTAGTCAAGTGAGCACTATTACCGAACAGTTCTTTTCAAAGCACCTACAGGGGGAAGATGAGAATGTGTTGTCAACTGCTGGCTGGCTTAAGTTAACAGCAGCTAATGTACTCAATATACCTTACCTTGGTTATGGCATAAATGCTGAACAGTCTGTACCATGCATCATAGGCATGAGCATTATTAGTCAATGTAGGCAGCTTGTTCATGCAGAATTTGACAGCACCCTGGAAGGAAATTTAGATTCTGATTGAAGGGAAGTTTTCCAAAAAATGCAAAAATGTGTGGTGGACCAGAAGACTGTTGTCAGAGTAGCTGGGAAAAGTACTGAGCATATACCTGCCAAATCTGTTGTTACCATCTTGGCAAAAGAGGGCCATTAGAGGTGATTGTAGTGACTGGCAGATGTTGCTCGAAACATGTAACTCACCATTATCAGGAGGTCTCTCGGTTATTTCCACGCTCACTGACACTGGTACTCTTTCAGTGCCAGTACGCAAACTGAGTATCTCTTGGGAAAATGTGTTGCCCTCCCTTTGGACTTCACTGGGTATCCTGTCAAAGGTGCACGGATCAAGAACGGCAGTGCACGGTAAGGTTTCAGTGGATCTTGGTGGGTGTTGAACAAGTGACCATTAATGTAAAAGGTGAGCATAGTAACAGTAATTTTGAAGTTGTTTTAGAGAGGCTTGACACTGGTGATTCTGAGGAAGAACAAGCCCAGGTGAGGTTGCTGCTAGCAAAGTACCTTGATATCTTTGTAATAGAAGCTAAAGACCTTGGGTGTACTGACAAGGTCAAGCATGAGATTAACTTGGTTGATGAGGAACCTGTGGCACACCCATACCTTTGCATTCTACCCAACCTGAGTACATCTCAAAGCTGTTAAGGAAAGAAGTTATTCAGGAAAGCAATAGTGCCAATACATCACCTGCAGAGCTAAGGTGCAAACCTGAAATTGCGCAATAGTGGAGTTTATGTTTAGTTATATGGTAACTGTCACGCAGTCCAGACAGAAGGGACAGCAGGACCCAAATGCAGCACACGAATCTTTACTCACAATGCCAGGCAAACGAAATCCCAAATGATGATCAGAAAATAGTGTCTGTGGTCAGAATGCAAGGGTCGAAGACCTGGGGTGTCAGTCATGGGAAGGGAGAAGCAGGAGGGTAAGCACAAGGGGCGAGCCAGGCGGAACAGGGCACTGGAACAGGTCGGGAAGTGAGAGGATAGTTGCAGGAATGAGAAAGTACAAAAAACGGGGAAGGGTGGATGAACGATGGAACTCCTTCAGCAGGGCCGGGTCCAGGACGTCAGGGGCCAGCACCCAGAAGCACTCCTCCGGGCCATAGCCTTCCGACCAGGTACTGAAGCCAGCCCCGGTAGCAACGAGAGTCGAGAATGCCACCGATCGTATACAGGGAGCCGCCCGACAGGCGCACGGGAAGAGGTGGCGAGGACCCATCAGTTGGAAGGGACAGGGACCATAATTTGGCGAGCTTCAACAGGGAGACGTGGAAGGTAGGGTGGAGACGGTAGACACGGGGCAGAGAGAAACGGTTAGAGACAGGGCCTACCTGGTGAAGCACCCAAAAGGGCCCAACGTAGTGGGGCGAGAGCTTATGGCACGTAGGGAGACGAAGATGTCGAGTTGATAATCACACTAGATAGCCCGGGAGAAAGGAGGGACACTTGCGTCAGCCCCGATCCACCTGGGCTTTCTGAACCAAAGAGGAGGAATCGAGGTGCCGGTGAGCACGGTCCCACACTTGCGCATTCCGACGGTACCAGTCGTTAATGACAGGAACGCCACTATGCTGGGGGTCCCACAGGAACAGGGGGCTTGGTAGGTCTCATAGGCAAGACGATACTTTGTGCCGACCCTCTGGTCTGGTCGTGCCTATAAACCATAGGACTAAGGAGGCACAGTTAGTGGAGTTGCACTCACACGGGGGAGACTGGGGAGGAGGCATGACAGTAACACTTTGTAAAATTTTGTTAGAATTTTGAGACTTTTATTTGCATTATCGATAAAGGAATATAAAAAACCCCAGTTGAGCATTTTTTGTCCTGTGTGTAATTTCCAGGCCACATGTAAAACAGGTTATTATCACCTAGCTGAAAAGAATGAACAGCTCACCAAGGGGGTAAATCTTGACCATACGTAAGTATTACAGGTGATGATACCGGACAGTTAAACAGTATCTGGTCTCCATTATGACAATAAAAACCGATAAATGGAAAAATGAGCACACAGTTTGTAATGGGAGTCTGTAACCCTAACAGTCTGTCATTTATTTGCAGTAAACCCCCCCCCCCCAACTACCAGGCTTACAGTGTGCCGATGTTTGGAGAGGCCGACCTTCTGCAGCACAGCAAGCTGGTCACCGTGGTGGTATCACACGACTAGATTTACAGGCAAACAAAGAGCACCTAGTTTGGATGCTGAGTCTTTACCAGACTTGGTGAAATAAAACCGTTATATTTATATGCCTATGCCTTGTTCCTTTTTTACGCCTCGCTGTAAACACTGCTGTCATCCCCCAATTTAAATGCTTTTACACTGAACAGAACCTACCAGTTTCAATGAGGCGACATTCAGAAATTCACATCTTTGTCATCTCAGACAGACAGACAGATAGAGAAACAGACAGATAGACAGACAGACAAACACACACACAGTTGTGTATTTACAACGTTTTGGGAACGTCCCATTAATTTCTACTGGCCTAATTCTAATTATGACAACCCTAATCTTTACCCAGCCCATAAGTAACCCAACAAAATGCAAGACTTTCGGCTATTTAGGGTTTGTAATTGCATTTACAGTGAGTTTTCCCTTGTGGGGAGCCAAAGTGTCCCTATGAGATAAAAATAACAGGTTTTCTTTTCTCCAGGGGACCTTGTGTCCCCAGAATGTGATAATAAACCTGCACACACACACACACACACACACACACCTAATCCTGCCACCTCATTCTGTATGTCTGCAGAATACCTGCTCTGTGTTTGCGAGGGTTTCTTCTGCAACCAAAAACATGTGGTTTGGCAGAATGGCGTCTCTTGATTTGCACCTTATCCAGCAGGTCATATCTTCAGAATTGTGCTTTCATGGGACCAGGCTATGAGCTCACAATGACCCTGATACGCAAGTGGCGGAGATGGGTTTTACATAAAAGATGACTGATACTAAAAGCAAAAAATAGTCCTAAGAAGGCCAGCCTTAATAGAGCTTCAGTGAGCTCCCGTGGTCACAGCACATGCATTTTAAGGTATGGTTTTTTCATTTACATTTGGGTGCCTGCCTGCTGCATCTCCAGCTGTGTGAACAATCCACCATGTATCTATGAGTCTCCTGGGCTGAGCGTCTGTACGTCTGCCTGAGTCAGACACTTAATCGAAATGCAGTTCACAGGTAATGACTGGCTTGGTCATAACGGTGGCAAGGGAACAGGATAAAGGATACTGGGGCTGGAAAATAGATGAGGAGGTCACCCTAGCAGCTGTGTGCCTGAAGTCAGCAAGTCCAATAAGGTTGTGGTGAAGACATTGTGTATAAATGTTTTGAGCAAACTAGGATATCTCCCTGTCTCCCTAACATTACTCCAAGCTCTCTTTCTCTCGCTCCTCTTCTCTTTACTCCACACCATTTTTGCTCTGGGGCAAAAGGCAGCTTCCATGACGGTGACAGCTTGCCTGACATCAGCCTCAGGCCTTGTGCCCCAGAATGCCTTGTATGCCAGATGTCATTGGGAGGTTTATGCTGGCTTGTAGACGTCACACAAGCTGCACTGTTACCACCCCTCCAACAAACACCACCCATAAATCACCTCTGGTCACAGAGTCCCAAAGCAGGACATTTCACATTAATGATGAACGATGGCATTAATCTTTTGAAGATTAAAATTCAGACAAAATGGATAAAAAAAGAATGTGATCTTACCTAACCCATCACCCAGCTGCTTATCCAGCAGATATCACTGTGAGACTCAGGATGCACTGGGGACAGGGAAGGGGTCACACTGGATAGGATCCCAGCTCATTGTGGGACACACACACCCAAGCACTCTAAGGAAATTATAAATGTAGGATAAATATATATCACTACTGTTAACCCACTGTGCAGTTCCTATATTACATGTATATTAAATACATTTACATGAATGGAACACGCATGTTTTAATTACAGTCTAACAGTGAGATGTTGATCAAATCTTTAACATTACAGCTGTGTGACTTAGGAGACATTCTGAGTGCATGTTGTCAGCCTGTAATCTCCTTAAGTTGTAATTTTGTGCTATCCACTTTTTTCAGATGGTTCTTTTGGGTGCACCCAATTTGTCTGTGAGCTCTCGCTCTTTGCAGACACAAGCAGATACTTCAGATTGTTTGGTTGAAAGGTGAGCAGACTCCCTGCCGCTTTTCACGGGTACACAAGCACATTCTTCGGATTCTTTTGTTAAAAGGCTAATAGGTTTTATACCACTCAGGATCCTAAAAACCACTGCTGGATAAATGCAATTTTCCTATATGTGAGTGTTATAAATGAGTCCGGATGTGTTTTCAAATGTCCTACTTATAGAATCTGTATATTTTCCAATAAAATGTCCTTTTCAATGAAATATGTTTTCACTGAACTGTATTTCCCAAATGAATCAATATTTCAAACAATGACTGGAAAAGGAATGTGCAGTTGTTGTGGCTCTGTCCCTTTAAGAAAAAGCCCATGACCTTGTCAGCACATCACAACATTCAGCTGTTTAGCATATCTGTAAAGTCAAAAGCCCAATGAGAGTAAAGGTTTGCTCTTACAGTTTGATAGTGCAGAGGTATATTGGAAGAGAGTACGGATTCCATGCTCAGCCAGGCATAGCTACTGCTCAAATGTGCAGTATGACCAGTTAACAAACTGTCAAAGATTAAACACAGACTCTGAGAGAGATAAATTTCTCAGGAAACAATTCCTCATTAACAACAAAATACATGTAAATGGTTTTCTTTTGAGTCCTGCCATAGACAAGCATCAGTGTGTGTTTTTGGGGATCTTAACTGCAACCTGTCAAGGATTCCCCTGTTAATTGGACTGGGACAATAATCACATATATAGGTTACAGTTGTTAGCCCATTCCAAAACAAAAGGAACCACCTTCCATGTGGGCTTGCAGAGTCTGCAGCAGCCTTACAGCAAACACACGGAAGTTGAGAAAGACCTTTTCAATCTTTGCTGCTTTGTTGCTGTTGCTTGACAGCTAAGAAAGGACAAGAAATGTATTTTGGCACTTGTGATAGTTACAAGTTAGAGCTGTACATCTTATCAGTTGGTAGCCTTCTCTGGAAACAATTTTGTTTTTCAAAGACTCAGTAGGACTTATATGACTCCATTAACAAAAAACTGTACATTAAAAGCTGCATTTCAATGACTTACTATGAAATTGATATGGTACACTGCACTTTCTGTATAAATACTTTGTTCTTTACAGATTTATCGTATTATTAATTAGACCAGGATTATTTTTACACGTAAAATAAATAGGACATACAAAGCTGCAATAATTTTATAGACTGCTGTGGCAAAACTCTCAGACCATTTAGAATCTAAACAAAGAGAAATTTCTAATTACAGAAAGGGTTCTTGGTACAATCTTCACAACATGTACATATAACTGATAACTGAACTTGAGTCAAAACACAACTCCTCTGTCCACTGCTTGAAATGCAAGAGTGTAATTTTTGCCTGGAAACCTTCAAAGGAATTTCATGGACAGTTGGGCTGTGGGGTAACTGGTATAGCTGTATATTGGGGAACTTCATTTGAAAGGAGATTAGAGCATTTGGTTTGTAAGGAGAATGGCAAAATCCTCTAGCTGTGTAAAAATTGCCCAGCAAAACAAGCACTAACATAACCACTATGAGCCATGCCATACATCGCAATAAGTCTTTCAATCTAAAGCTGAAAGAATTCTTATGTGACTGAGTTATATTTCACCTCTGAAGTTTTGTCCTTGATCTCCCCGTGTTGTATGGATTTCCTCCCACAGACCAAAGATGGGCACTTGGGCTAACTGCATGGTGACTCTTCATTGATCATAGGGTGACTGACCAGGGAAAATGGTAAATGATAGGTGGATGGATGGATTGACAGATGGAAGCTTTGTCCCTCTTTTCCCTATTTGGAGATGAAGTACATGTAGAGATACAGCTGAATTTATCCAAATGTCTAGAATTGTTTAGACTGCGAGCTCACCAACAGAATAATGCCTGAGTGATCCTGTTGTGCCCTGGTGGAGAAGGGCCGTTGTAACCTAAATTAACTTACTTCTGTCCACAGCAAGGATGGACTCTGCTTTTGTGCCTGTGAAAAAGTGTTGATAATTGAGAAAATATAACATAGCTTGGATCGAGAAAACAAGGCCCAGCCAACAACACTAAAGTAAGTTCAACTATCCATCCATTTTCCTAACCACTTAATCCAGTTCAAAGTTGAGGGGGAGCATGGAGCCTATTTGAGGCAGCCTTCAGCACAAGGCAGGGGACACCCTGGACAGGGTGCCAACCCCTTATTGGGCACAGTGTCTCTCTCTCTCTCACACACACACACACACACACACACACACACGCACAACAGACATTTTAGTCACACCAATTAGCCTACAACTCATGTCTTTGGACTACAGGTGAAAACTGGAGTACCTAGAGGAAGCCCACAAAACAGATGGAGAACCTGCAAACTCCATGCACACAGAGCCAAAATTCAAATCCCCAACCCTGGAGGTGAGAGCCGTCGTGACCCCCTTAAGCTCAACTACTGCAGACCTACTTTTTATGATTAAGTATTAAAGCTCAACTTTAGTAAATCTATATTAACAGAATCATTGACTAAACACACAACATATGTTTTGCAGTCATCCCCAATATTTAGATATAAAGATGTTATACTTAGTATTGCTGATTGTACTGTCCTCCAAAGATGGTGTTCAGTCCTTAACTGTAGGTGTGTTGCGTGTATTCTTTTTTAATTCAAATAAAGGGCAAGTGGAAATGGAAACAGAAATTTAAAAGCTTACAGATACAGAGATCATGAAAAATAGACCAAATGCAGACACATTTAAACCATGTCATCACATTTATCTCCACTTTTCATTGTTGCTTTACCTTTTGTGTGGTGCGATCCGAGGCCGTCTTTCGAGATAGGAACTGCTTGTAGTATTCTGGAGATCAGCGTTTTACACAAGCGCGCAGCCAACTGCATCCTTGACCCACCGAGATCAAGGGCACCGCGCACCGTTCCAGATGAGTAGGAATAATGGAGGGATACTACAAAGAATAACGCAGGAAAAGGGGGAAGAGAGCGATCGTGTGTGCACAGTTTTATTTTTATACTTTGAAGTCTTGCCAGAAGCTAATTAAAATCTCGAACATCTACAACAGTGAGAGCCATTTTTTTCTGAATGAATGAATGAATGAATGAATGAAGTTTCTTGAACTTACCGAGCGACAAAATAGACGTTTTCTTGTTGATATTGGAAGAAAGGTCGTTCGGGAAACAATCAGTTTTGAAAATGGCAATTTGTATAGCTATTTGATAATTTATAAACCTGGACCTGATAAGCCTCTGTTTGTCGAGTAACATTCTTTAATTCTTGTTTTCCAGCAATATGTGTATAATAGGAAATTATACTTAATGTATGTGGCACTCTTTTGGATTCATAAACGTGTTAATGTGATGTGATGAATCGTAATTACAAGCTTAGTAAATGAAGAAGAACGGGCAATTTCATTTGAATATCATAGAAAATGTTATGTAATACGACAAATCTTTTGGAATCTCAACGAGTTAACATTGAAAACTTTGCAAACTTCGCATAAAATGAATGACTAAAACTACAATAACTAATATATTAAACATGCACTTATAAACTGTCGACAGAGCAGCTGTGAAGCAGCAGTATCATAATATCCCGCAGATCACGTGCTGGGATATTTACCGCTAATCACAGTGTGAGCGGAAAGACCGCGGCACCCGGTGTCGGCATCTGCGGCCAAGGGAGCGACGCTTCATTAGGACCACACTGGGTGGTAGAAAAGGGCTTCATCATTTACTCTGAACATAAAGCATCCAAGAGACGAGGACATGCTCTAATGGAACCCGTGGAGCAACCCACACGAAATGTTCTTCAAATACGATGACACGTCTAGCTTCGCCGACGAACAGCGCGAAATCTAATCAATTTCTTTGAGTCCGGATTTCCCATCGTACAACATGCGATACTGTAGCACTTCTAACTGTACTTTCATTAGCGAGTCAGATAAGTGATTTATGAAAAAAAAAATTAATCGTATTTGAAGGCCCGTAATATCGCATGTGTGTATATACATACTAAATAAACAGATGTAGGTCTTCTGTACGTGACAAGTTCATTTAACACCCCAACTTTTGGGCAAATCTTCCTCCTCTGGGGTCACCCAGTTTGACTTAAACCGTATTTACATGCACTTAATTCTACCTTACAACTTCACACTTCCCGCATATTTCGGACACTATATTTGCGTGATATAATTTACCAAAGCAACGCAGTGGATGAAATCGACGTTTCGCTTTCTCACTTGAGGCGCAGCCTTTAAAACATGGTTTTCATACTTCTCTTTCAGAACCAAGTCTTAAGCTTATATCGGTTCCATAACAGAGCTTCGCGAGTACGAGCTTAGCTGGCAGCCTTCCCGGGGCTTCAATGCTGAGTAGGACGCGTGTAACTCAAAACCAGCAGCTGCCTCTCTCCTGAGCCAGAGCCGTGAGCGGTCCGAGTCCGTCCTCCCGGGTCCGGCTCCACGCTCCTGGAAGACCGAAGAGTGGGACAGGACGGGACGGGACGGGACGGGACCGGACGGACCCGAGCGCTCAGCTTGTAGCGGTGGAGCGGATGGTTCTACGGCAGCCTCACCGCCGTGGCCAGGTACTGTCATCTTTGTTCGAACTCCGACAGCTTGCAGAGTATGCAGGCTGCTACTCTTCAGTGTAAAATGCGCAAGGCGCTCTACTGTGCGGGTAGAAGTGCGCCTGAAGGACATTGAAATTCTCCATTTGGCGTGTACGGATGGTGCTGCTGGGTTTTATTTTTTTTTTCTTTCAAGTAGGGGGTTAAAAAACGCGTTGCTGTTTCTTTGCAAACAAGAAACATCTGTCGGGGACTTAGGTATGAAAGCTCTAAACAGCTTCCAAGATTATCACTGTATGTAAAAATGCAGGCAGAAGACATCAAAGACCGCTTTATCAGCTTTGCTCGTCACAACAGGGAGACAAAGAACGAATTCAAGGCAATTCGGAATTTTGCACGAAACACCAATTAAGTCACGCAGCTCTTTATGCAGAACTGAAAATTTGGTGTTATGGTAGATCTATGCATTAAACAAAGAAAAAATACGTGTACTGTACTTATCCATTGTTCTGCATCTTTTCTATTATACAGAGGTGTTTTTTTGAACAAGCTCACAGATGACTTTGACAAATTAAATAGTTCTCTCCCCCAATCTTTGTAAAAAGTCCAAATGTTTCAGATTAAGTAGAGGGGCTCTTTTTTTCCCCAAGTTTTACAGCTTGTATGGAGCAGTTCCAAACGAACGACCTACACAGCTTGATGGCCCTTGAAGTCTCTGGAAGGAATCAACACTCTTGTATGCCTGATGCATTTTGACATGGTGTCACATCTCAGATGAGGTTTTGTGCTGTTTTTGAGATTGTGGAGACACTGGATGTGTTCAAGCCCAGCACAGAAAACTCTGACCAGCAGGAATTGATATCTACTGCAGTCCTACATCCTCCACAATACAACTTCTTTTTATCATGGCATTGCACCCTCAGTAGAAATCTCTCACTGCTGTGGCCCCACCTCCTGTATAATAACTTCTGTGGTTCCACCTCTGTATACCTGCTCTTACTGAGACCTCTATAGACTTGCTCTCACCTCTTTTCTGTATGGCGGGTTCTGATTGTTAGCCTGTTCATATCGGCACACACACACACCTGTAGATGCTAATCAGATTCCAAGAATATTACCCAGGCACTGGTGAGCCACAGACTAGAATGCTAATTGCCTCCTCGACCTATTTGAGTGCATTTGTTCACTGCAGCCCCCTGCTGGTCATAAACACAGGAGATGAAATTCCTAGAAAAGCTGACTAATCACACTAGACGTGCCAAAGAATACTAGGAACTTTGCCTCCAAATAGTACGTAGAATGGTGTAACATTTTTCATATGGCAACGTTCAGTCACCAAGATGGTGCTGAGTATGGCTACCTCGTCGCGAGTTCCCACATTCAACAGTGTCTTTATGTTTTTGTTTATAATTTTTACTTTCAATAACACGTCTTTTCTCTCATTGTGCATGACATCAAACATAACTAAGTATTAGAACAACAATCGTTCACCATGAGTTTTTCAACGCGGATCCAATGCTTGGAGATGAGCTGAGCATCATGCAAATGCCCCCGTTCAGCTAGGCCCCTAGCACACGGAAGCACCAACAAAGTAGGCAAAAGTGGGCCGGCGTCCTGACCCGACTGAGATGGTGTGTAAACAGACCATTGCGACCCAGCGATGCGACCTAGCGAACCTGCAGTCCCTGGAGATCAAATTGCGTGAGTTCTGGGTGTGGATCTCGTTCCAATGGGAGACATGGGGCTGCTATGTGATTTGCCTTACGGAAACCTGGTTGTCAGACAAAGTACCAAATACCTCCGTTGAACCTGTGGACAGAAGACAAGAGCTGAGTGGGATGAGCAGAGGAGGTGGTGAGTGCCTAATGATCAGCGATTTCTGGTGTGATCGCAGGAGTCTTCAGTTCACCCAGTCTGGAGAACCTTATGACGATGCGTCGACCTTTTAGGCTTCCGCAGGAATTCACAGCAGTCTTTATTATGGCTGTTTATATCCCTCCACAAGCCGACACCGACGTTACACTCAAAGAGCTGTATGGGGTAATTAACAGACCTGAGGGGGCGTATATTGTAACTGGGGACTTCAACGGTACTAACATGAAGAGAGTATTACCCAAATGCTCTCAACACATTCAGTGTAACAGCAGAGGAGAGTGGAGTTTAAACTATTATTATACTTTTTTCAGAGATGCATACAAAGCCCTCCATCATGCTCATCTTGGCAAATCAGATCACTGTATGCAGAAGCTGAAACAGAAAGCCCCTGCCATTAGGACAGTGCACCGCTGGCTGGATCAATCAAACTCTGCGCTATGGGACTGTTTTGATCTCTTGGCCTGGGACATGTTCCGTATAGTCTCTGATAGCAACATAGACAATTATACGGACTTTGGCTGTGGACTAATCAAGAGGTGCATGGAGGATGTTAAGCAGTCCAAACTTATTAAGGTTTATCCCAACAAAAAACTGTGGATTAATTGAGATTTTCGCAAGACACTTCAGAAAGCACCACACTTGCCTTGCAAACACTGAGGATTACCAACACTAAAGCTATGCACTTTGGAATACAATAAAGGCAGCCAAGCTTGAGTACAGAGACAGAGTTGAATCACAATTCAACAATCCACAGAGCATGTGGCAGGGACAAAACATCATCAACGACAACAGAGGGAATACCAGCGCACCACAGATTACTGCCTCTCTCAGAAGAGCTAAACATGTTCTACGCTCAATTTGAGGCAAGCAGAACCACCCATACAGAGAGAGCGCGCACCGCTGGTGATATCGTCGCATTTTCCACTAGAGAAGACGTGTGCAGGGTCTACAAGTGGGTGGCCAAAACGGCACCCACGGTCGTGTCCTAAGAGCATGTGCCGGCCAGTTAGCTGGAGTGTTCATAGACTCATCTTCAATCTTTCCCCCTCCTTGTCTGCAGTCGCCGCATACTTCAGAATGTCCACCGTTGTCCCTGTGCCCGAAAGACACCAGCACAACATCCCTGAATGACTGGCGGCCAATTGCCCTGAGCCCCACTGTAAGCACATACTTTGAGAGATTGGTCAGGAATTTTATCTGCTCTGCGCTGCCTAATACACTAGACCCTCTGCATTTTGTGTATCACCAGTAAAGGTCCACTGATAACACCATAGCTTGGATACTCCCACCTAGGCAAGACAGACACATATGTGAGAATTCTGTTTGTGGACTACAGCTCAACATTCAACACCATAGTTCCCTCCAGCCTCAACAGAAAGCTCCGCCCCCTTGGTCTGAATGACTCTCTTTGCAGCTGGATCCTCAACTCCATTTTAGAGCAAAGCCAGGTGGTCAGACTGACTGGCATCACTTCATCCTCCCTGACACTGAACACAGGTGCCCCCAGGTTGTGTTCTGAGTCCCCTTCTGTACTCACTTTACACTCACAACTGCACGACCTCTAGTAGCTCCAACATCATTGTGAAGTTTGCCAATGCCACTATGATGCTGAGCCTTATCTCCAGCATGGTTGAGATGGTGTACAGAGAGGAGGCTAGAGCCCTGAAACACTGGTGCCAGGAAGACTGCCTTTCCCTCAACATCCCCAGTACAAAGGAGTAGACTTCTGCAAGCAGAGAGAGCCACACCCCCATTCCCATTAATGGCTCCTTTGGAGAGCGTAAGCAGCTTCAAGTTCCTTGGGGTGCACACTACTGAGAACTCCACATGGAAAGTTCACACCAACAAAACAGCAGCGTCTCCTCTACCTCTGACAACTGAAATGGTTTGGCATGAGTCCCCACATCCTCAGGACATGTACAACTGTCCCACTGAGAGAATCCTAACTAGGTACATCACTTCCTGTAATGGGAACTACACTACCTACACCACAAAGCTCTGCAGAGACTAGTGTGGGGCATGGGGAAAATCATTAGAGGTGAGCTTCCCTCCCTCCAGGGGGTGTCGGAGGAAAGCTGGGGAAATCATTGAAGAACCCGGTCATTCGAGCCACAGACTGTTCTCACTACTACCATCACGCAGACGGAATTGCAGTATTAGATCCCAAACCTGCAGGCTCCAGGACAGCTTCTTCCATCAGACCATTATAATGCTAAACCCTGAACAATGAACCATAACTATATCCCATTCATACTCATATTCATATTGCTGCTACCACACTACATTGGGGCACAGTGCGATGTGTAACTGTTCTGTCACTTCTGTTGTATTTACTATATTGCTTGCTCTCTTATTGCACGAGTTATTTAATATGAGTGTCAACTGATGTGACAAATAAAGTTATTTCCATTAGGTTTGCTTTACCCCCACTGTGATTAAATAATTCTACTGAAGGCCACTGGAGAAGTGAGGGCTTGCAGCCCCTTTGTGGGCCTGTGTGAGGTCCTGAGTCAGCCTGGGAGAGCGATAAACTCTCTGGATGAGGCTACAGTGCCTGGATGAGTGTACAGTGAGCTCTAACCTTGCCTGGCAGTTTTTTTTTTTTGTTGCAGCTGTTAATCTCCTCCTTCTTTTTCCACAGGGACTGAAGATCAATCTCCATCCCCTTTTCACTGGTGTTCCATTACTCTAGAACAGTGGTATCTGTTCAGGACCAGGATGCGGGTGATCATGGCTGTCTTTGTCCTCCTGGCCATCAGCTCCGTCCAGTCCAGGAGGACGGGGCACAGGGGTGGGAGGGGCCGGGGTCGTGGCCGGGGCAGGATGGGGGCCGTCAAGCGCTTAGTGGCAGAATGCATGGAGTATATGGAGGCCAAAGAGAGACACCTGGACTGCCAGGACCTGCAACTGACCATGGTCCCCACTGGCTGGTCCAATGACACGGTCCACCTGCTCCTAGCCCAGAACAGGTTTCGGGTGTTGCGGGGTAATGCCTTTGCACAGTTTCCGCACTTGAAGAGCCTGGATCTTCAGCAGAATGAGTTGACACGGATCAAGGAGCACGCCTTTGCGGGTCTCAACATGCTGGCCACGCTGCTTCTCCAGCACAATGGCCTGCGCACACTCTCCGAGGAAGTGCTCCTGCCCTTGCCCCGCCTCAAATACCTGCGTCTCTATGACAACCCCTGGGACTGCCAGTGTTCACTTGACTCACTGGTCAGGACCTTGCAGTTGCCCAGCAACCGTAACCTGGCAAACTATGCCAAGTGTGCCGAACCCCCCAGGCTAAAGGGCCAGAAGCTGAAGAGGATCCAGCCAGAGCTTCTGTGCCCTGACCTGGAGGAGAATGGCCTCCAGGAGCCCGAGGAAGGCGTGCTGGACCTGATGCCAATGAAGATGAAACCTGATGCTATAGCTTCCTGCCACAGCTACACATTCCCCACATCTCTGCTGGACTGTCAAAATCGAGGTAGGCATCTGTCATCATCATCCAGGTGCTCATTAAAAGACCTTAAATTTACACATATTCTAAGCAATTAGCAGAAATCAGACCAGGCTTCCAGATGCACATATGCTTTGGCCCCTCCAGTGTCAACACAGCAGAATGGATGATCAGCATGCTGGCTGCTACTCTCAAACTGTAATTCAAATTGACCAGAGCTTTGTATATTTCCCTGGAAAAGTGTTCTTTTCCAGTAAAAAATGCTCTTGTTCTCCAGTAAGAACCATAATTTCCTCTTTGTTTTCTTCTGGTGACCATCTGAATCCCCTTGTGCATGATCAGTATTGTAGCTTAACAGCAGTGGCTCCCAAATTTTTTCTGTCAGCCTCTGATTTTGCAGATAAGGATATTTCAAAGCTGTCCGCCACACCGTCTACCCATTAGATTAGAACACACATAACGCCCCCCCCCCCCCCCCCCCCCTCGACCCAACCCCCTTTGGTAAAATCCCCCTTTCTCACCTCACAAACACCATACAATCACAGAAACATAAAATAC